>CM033632.1:37403033-37533033 GCA_019453435.1 Rhinogobius similis
TCACAGAGGACCACACAATGTCCTGTTTTAGATTTAAGATACAGGACGGATCGTTCACACCTCACTTGGCTGAAAGTTACTCTTTAAGAAATAATAGTTGTTTTGTCCTGATTTAGTCCTAGTGTAGGCCTGGTTTAGTCTTGGTTTAGGTTTAGTCCTGGTTTAGTCCTGGTTTAGACTTGGTTTAGTCCTGGTGCAGACCTGGTTTAGTCCTGGTTTAGTCTTGATTTAGTCCTGGTGTAGTCCTGGGTTAGACCTGGTTTGGTCCTGGTTTCGTCTGGGTTTAATCTTGGTTTAGTCTTGGTTTAGTCCTGATTCAGTCCTGGTTCAGTCCTGGTTCAGTCCTGGTGTAGACCTGGTTCAGTCCTGGTTCAGTCCTGGTGTAGACTTGGTTCAGTCCTGGTTTAGTCCTGGTTCAGTCCTGGTTCAGTCCTGGTTCAGTCCTGGTTCAGTCCTGGTTCAGTCCTGGTTTAGTCCTGGTTTAGTCCTGGTGTAAACCTGGTTCAGTCCTGGTTTAGTCCGGGTGTAGACCTGGTTCAGTCCTGGTTCAGTCCTGGTGTAGACTTGGTTCAGTCCTGGTTTAGTCCTGGTTCAGTCCTGGTGTAGACCTGGTTCAGTCCTGGTTCAGTCCTGGTTCAGTCCTGGTTCAGTCCTGGTGTAGACCTGGTTCAGTCCTGGTTCAGTCCTGGTTCAGTCCTGGTTCAGTCCTGGTTTAGTCCTGGTTCAGTCCTGGTGTAGACCTGGTTCAGTCCTGGTTCAGTCCTGGTTCAGACCTGGTTCAGTCCTGGTTCAGTCCTGGTGTAGACCTTGGTTCAGTCCTGGTTCAGTCCTGGTCCAGTCCTGGTTCAGTCCTGGTTCAGACCTGGTTCAGTCCTGGTTCAGTCCTGGTTCAGTCCTGGTGTAGACCTTGGTTCAGACCTGGTTCAGACCTGGTTCAGTCCTGGTTCAGTCCTGGTTCAGTCCTGGTGTAGACCTTGGTTCAGTCCTGGTTCAGTCCTGGTTCAGTCCTGGTTCAGTCCTGGTTCAGTCCTGGTTCAGTCCTGGTTCAGTCCTGGTTCAGAACTGGTTCAGTCCTGGTTCAGTCCTGGTTCAGTCCTGGTGTAGACCTTGGTTCAGACCTGGTTCAGTCCTGGTTCAGTCCTGGTTCAGTCCTAGTTCAATCCTGGTTCAGTCCTGGTTCAGTCCTGGTTCAGTCCTGGTTCAGTCCTGGTTCAGTCCTGGTTCATTCCTGGTTCAGTCCTGGTTCAGTCCTGGTTCAGTCCTGGTTCAGACCTGGTTCAGTCCTGGTTCAGTCCTGGTTCAGTCCTGGTTCAGACCTGGTTCAGTCCTGGTTCAGTCCTGGTTCAGTCCTGGTTCAGACCTGGTTCAGTCCTGGTTCAGTCCTGGTTCAGTCCTGGTCCTCTCCTGGTTCAGTCCTGGTCCTCTCCTGGTTCAGTCCTGGTTCAGTCCTGGTTCAGTCCTGGTTCAGTCCTGGTTCAGTCCTGGTTCAGTCCTGGTTCAGTCCTGGTTCAGACCTGGTTCAGTCCTGGTTCAGTCCTGGTTCAGTCCTGGTTCAGTCCTGGTTCAGACCTGGTTCAGTCCTGGTTCAGTCCTGGTTCAGACCTGGTTCAGTCCTGGTTCAGTCCTGGTTCAGTCCTGGTTCAGTCCTGGTTCAGTCCTGGTTCAGACCTGGTTCAGTCCTGGTTCAGTCCTGGTTCAGTCCTGGTCCTCTCCTGGTTCAGTCCTGGTTCAGTCCTGGTTCAGTCCTGGTTCAGTCCTGGTTCAGTCCTGGTTCAGACCTGGTTCAGTCCTGGTTCAGACCTGGTTCAGTCCTGGTCCAGTCCTGGTTCAGTCCTGGTTCAGTCCTGGTTCAGTCCTGGTCCAGTCCTGGTTCAGTCCTGGTTCAGTCCTGGTTCAGTCCTGGTCCAGTCCTGGTTCAGTCCTGGTTCAGTCCTGGTTCAGTCCTGGTTCAGTCCTGGTTCAGACCTGGTTCAGTCCTGGTTCAGTCCTGGTTCAGTCCTGGTCCTCTCCTGGTTCAGTCCTGGTCCAGTCCTGGTCCAGTCCTGGTTCAGTCCTGGTTCAGTCCTGGTTCAGTCCTGGTCCAGTCCTGGTTCAGTCCTGGTTCAGTCCTGGTTCAGTCCTGGTCCAGTCCTGGTTCAGTCCTGGTTCAGTCCTGGTCATCTCCTGGTTCAGTCCTGGTTTAGTCCTGGTTCAGACCTGGTTCAGACCTGGTTCAGTCCTGGTTCAGTCCTGGTTCAGTCCTGGTTCAGTCCTGGTTCAGTCCTGGTTCAGTCCTGGTTCAGTCCTGGTCCAGTCCTGGTTCAGTCCTGGTTCAGTCCTGGTTCAGTCCTGGTTCAGTCCTGGTTCAGTCCTGGTTCAGTCCTGGTTCAGACCTGGTTCAGACCTGGTCCAGTCCTGGTCCAGTCCTGGTTCAGTCCTGGTTCAGTCCTGGTTCAGTCCTGGTCCTCTCCTGGTTCAGTCCTGGTTCAGTCCTGGTTCAGTCCTGGTTCAGTCCTGGTTCAGTCCTGGTTCAGACCTGGTTCAGTCCTGGTTCAGACCTGGTTCAGTCCTGGTTCAGTCCTGGTTCAGTCCTGGTTCAGTCCTGGTCCTCTCCTGGTTCAGACCTGGTTCAGTCCTGGTTCAGTCCTGGTCCTCTCCTGGTTCAGACCTGGTCCAGTCCTGGTTCAGTCCTGGTTCAGACCTGGTTCAGTCCTGGTTCAGACCTGGTTCAGTCCTGGTTCAGTCCTGGTTCAGTCCTGGTTCAGTCCTGGTTCAGTCCTGGTTCAGTCCTGGTCCAGTCCTGGTTCAGTCCTGGTTCAGTCCTGGTCCTCTTGTATCCTGTGCTGGAGGATGCGTGTGGGTGTAATGTCTAGTTTGAACACTGCGGTGGTAATTCTGTGGTTGTTATGGAAACGCAGAGCTGAATAAGAGGCCTTGTAGTCGCTGCCCGCTGAGGTCGCACACATAAACTCACTCTCAACATGGCCGCCCCTCACAAACCCCATCCCGGGATCTATTCAAGACTAAAGCTTAGGATCAAAACAGATAATGATTTGATGAGTAATGAAAACAGATACATTTATCTGTGTGTGTAATGTTTGCTGAAAACAGTAGGTGCTAATGTCTAACACCATTTGAGAGCTGAATGGACCAGGTCTAAAACAGGACTATTTCATGTCTAAATGAAAAAATCTGGTTTGCCCACTGGAGATACAGCACTCTGGATTGTGACATCACGCATTAGTGAGTGTGTATTAGTGAGTGTGTATTAGTGAGTGTGTATTGGTAAGTGTGTATTAGTATTAGTGAGTGTGTATTAGTGAGTGTGTATTAGTGAGTGTGTATTAGTGAGTGTGTATTAATGAGTGTGTAATAGTATTAGTAAGTTATGTATTAGTGAGTATGTATTAGTGAGTGTATATTAGTGAGTGTGTATTAGTGAGTGTGTATTAGTGAGTGTGTATTAGTGAGTGTGTATTGGTAAGTGTGTATTAGTATTAGTGAGTGTGTATTAGTATTAGTTAGTGTGTATTAATGAGTGTGTAATAGTATTAGTAAGTTATGTATTAGTGAGTATGTATTAGTGAGTGTGTATTAGTGAGTGTGTATTAGTGAGTGTGTATTAGTATTAGTGAGTGTGTATTAGTGAGTGTGTATTAGTGAGTGTGTATTAGTGAGTGTGTATTAATGAGTGTGTAATAGTATTAGTAAGTTATGTATTAGTGAGTATGTATTAGTGAGTATGTATTAGTGAGTGTATATTAGTGAGTGTGTGTTAGTATTAGTGAGTATGTTTTAGTGAGTGTGTATTGGTAAGTGTGTATTAGTATTAGTGAGTGTGTATTAGTATTAGTTAGTGTGTATTAATGAGTGTGTAATAGTATTAGTAAGTTATGTATTAGTGAGTATGTATTAGTGAGTGTGTATTAGTGAGTGTGTATTAGTGAGTGTGTATTAGTGAGTGTGTATTAGTGAGTGTGTATTAGTGAGTGTGTATTAGTGAGTGTGTATTAGTGAGTGTGTATTAGTGAGTATGTATTAGTGAGTGTGTATTAGTGAGTGTGTATTAGTGAGTGTGTATTAGTTTTAGCGAGTGTGTATCAGTATTCGTGAGTGTGTGAGTACATTAGTCCTGAGTGGAGCCGTGTTGTGGAGTGTTCCTCTCTGATCTTGTCCTCAGCTCATTTTCAGCCTCCTACTTCTTTCACAGCTCAGACATGTCACTCCAGCAGGCCCTCTGTGCTGCCTCCTACAGGCCTGTGCTGGAACTCAAAGAAATGTGTACACTGGGGACACATTTTGGCCCCATAAACATGCATAGATTTGTCTCTAAATTAAACCAATTCTTTGACTGCAGTTACATGGTACCACCATTGGTATATGTACCACACTTTGAGAAACATTTTCTATCCCATTCATTTGCCATAAGATTAGAGTTAAGAAATATTTAGTACTAATTGCCAACATAAATAAGGTATACAAAACACTTCTACACGAGGTAATCTTTCTAACTCTGCTCTGGTGTCTGGTGGTGGTTTTTCATAGTTTGTGATGTTTGGAGGCTAAGGCTAACTCTACCATTGAAAAGGCATTGAAGCTAATGTATGGAACTGTAGTAGCTTTTAGAATGCAGGTGAAGCTGTTACAAATTCTGGAAGAGCCTTTACTAGCAGATGTATTATTGTAGAACATGCTAACAGAATTATGCCCCAATGGAACTAACTCTGAGACGATTCTGTAGCAGTTGTACGCACATATTCCGAAATATTTACCTTCTTCTGTTTCTTGTCTGTGTTTTGGAAAATAGCAGGCTCACCAAAACACCAGAATTTAAAATAAGTCATTATTAGATGTTGACTGTACTAATGAAAATACCCTTAAATTAGCATCCTGTGCTTTATAAATGACATTAAATGCAGGTCAGTGAATGGAGCAGATCAATAATAGATCAAACATATGCTTCAGATTTCCTCCCTGCAGCACTGAGCCAATTGTATGGAACGGGCTTAAAAGGATGGAATTATTTGTACTGTCAGTTTTATAGAGAATTCTAAAATGTGCACTATGATTCATTGGTCATTATAAGTCATGCTCACAGGGAGTTAGTTGGGTCTGGAGAGCAGAACATATGGCCTCAGATGAGATGACTTGTTTTTGTCCTTGACTTTTAATGTAGTCGCACAAGTCTGATTTGCATTGTGTCAAGATTAGATTAGATATGATTAACAAGGTCTAAACTGTGCTTGAAAAAAGGAGAACAACATCATATCATGGGGTCAGTAAAACTCAGTCACATTCATTGGTAGAAAGTAATAAATTACAGAAGTAAACTACTTTTTAGATATCTAAATTTAACAGTGGAAACCTTTTACTTTTATCTATACATTTCAGAGCAGCATCTGGACTTTCTATGGTATAAAAATCTGAACTGAAATGTAGAAAGTACTTTTTGCATGTAAAAAAACCTTTACTGAAGTACATTTGTATGTGCTACTTTAACTTTTACTTGAGTCATTTTTGCCCTTGTATCTGTACTTTTACGCAACTAGTATTTTGTCCTCCACTGTTTAGTGGTTCCATTTACTCAAGAACTGGTTCCACTTCTCACTGTGAAGCTACAAGAGAAATAAGTTTTATGTTGACAGTATGAAATGATGTGTTTCTTGCAGCGCTCCTTCAGGTTATATTCAGTTTGTCTCATTTTTATGCCTTCATTATTTAAGGTTTGTCCTTCACATTACATTAACTGGAAAGGAACTCATATCAAGTCAACTCACGTTACTCACGTTACTGTAATTGAGTCGATTTTTTGGGTAATTGCGCTTTAAGTAACATTCTAGCCACGGAATTGTAATTAGTTCCCAGTTGTCCAAATTGTCCCAATCCAAGGCTTGTCTCTGCTGTCTCCTCTCTTCTCTTAAAACACAGGACAGCCTCTGCATCGCCTGCTCTGATTGGCCAGAGCTCAGAATAAATGCGGGTTGTGGTTTAAAACATCATCTGTTTAATTGATGAGATCTTGTATAAAAGACTGACCTAAAATGCTTCACCCGAATTCTTACATGCAATTTCTGTTTTGCTAAAGCCTCGGTCACAATGACCCGCACAAATGATTTGTTTGTACAAATCTTACAGGTCGTATGAAACTAGTAGCTCCTAGATGTTCGTGGAGGGGAGCAAAGTTTCGTACAGCCTCCTTAAATCGTTCGTACGTCTGCCTTTCAGTTCTCAACAACAACTCAAGGTGTTCTTGAGAAAACAAAGCCATACGATGATCGTGGAGTTCTTACTTTGTTCTCAAGTGCACTGTGTGGCTTATATAAAGCATCATTACGTCGGTCCTACAGATGTGTTTTATCGCACGGCCGCTGTATGTCCTCCTTGTGTTCACCTCGAGTCTATAAAGACACAGAGGTTTACAGAGCCCCCCGCAGAGGAAAAACGTATGACCATTACTGAGCCATCATCATATGCATGGGGATTTGGAGACAGGTCGATGTTGGTTGCAACACTGTGCAGCAAGATATCAAAGCAAGAAGCACACATATATTGTTTTGTAATAACCCAAGATGATTATTTGATTGCCAGTTTTGATATTTATGGTCACTAAATATGCGTTTATCTGCCATAAAGTGTTGTGGTCATTTGATCGACTTGATTGTCCACTTGGATTGCTTGTAGTCCAGCATGTTCCTACCTGCACCATACTGTGAACTCAAATTGAACTTAAAAACATCTTACTCGCATCGTAAGACAAGATTCCCTTGGTATTCGTTTGACTCATGTCTGACGTGAGGAGTCATTGTGACCGAGGCTTTGTCCCAATGACCCGTATGAACAGCTGCGAACAGGCTATGAACGATCTTTTGCTAATTTCTTATATCGTTCTTAAGGCCGCCTTACAAAAATGCAGTGTTCTTAGATCATTCTTAAGTTCGTAGCCAAGTCGATGGTCTTGTCGAAGCCTACGAAGCCTCTCTTCCCACGAGTGCCTCACAAACGCCCCAAGAGCAACGCAGGGTGTTTGTGCTTCAAAACTCCACTCCAGAGACCTCATACGTCCTACACTGGCCTTAAATGTTCCTCAAGAATGCATTAATGTGTTACTAATGATCTCTTACGTTGGCCTTGAGTCAAACGAATACCACTGCATCTCTCTTACGATGCTAGTAAGGGTTATGTTTTTAAGTTCAGTTGGAGTTTATAGTACGGTACAGATAGAGACATGCTGGACTACAAACAATCCAAGTGGACAATAAAGTCGATTAAATGACCACGACACTTCATGGCAGATAAATGCATATTTAGTGACCATAATGATCAAAACTGGTAATCAAATAATCATCTTGGGTTATTACAAAACGATATATGCGTGCTTGTTAAATATGCGCCAGTCAGCTGCACAATGTTGGAACTAACATCTGCCAGCCGGCTTTTATTCATTGCTTAAGATAGACAAATGAATGGCCAACATGATTGTCACCACCCCACGCCCCAGCGTAAACTCAGTCAACAGATGAAATATGTTTTGTTGCCAACAAATAATAGGCAGTTCACCAAGAAATCAGCTAATAACTTTTCCACAGAGCCCCCAAAGTTTATGCCTGTCAGTCGTGGTGAAGTCGAGTTGTACTGACTGCAGTGTATTCACCTCAGTCCACCCATTGTTGACTCCTGTGGAGGACATAAATCCAACAAATGCGCGGAAAACAAATTAATTCCTAAAAAAAAAAACTAACCCTGTTCTGCACATGTGCATGTCCTGTCTCCAAATCCCCTGCCAATGGGGATGGCTCAGTAATGGTCATAATGGTTTTCACTCTGCTGGGGGACTTTTGTCTTTATAGTATTTTTAAGGATGGCTTGAGAGCACCTCGAGTTGCACACAAGGAGGACATACAGCGGCCGTGTGATCATTACGTCTGAAGGACTGACGTAATGATGCTTTAGATAAGCCACATGCTGCACTTGAGAACAAAGTAAGAACTCCACGATCATCATGTGGTTTTGTTTTTTCAAGAACACCTTGAGTTTTTGTTGAGAATTGAAAGGCAGACGTACAAACACTTTAAGAAGGCTGTAATAAACTCCCCTCCACAAATGTATACGAGCTTCTAGTTTCATACGTGACACTTTCCACTGCTATTTCTCAAGTAATAGTTTCCCCAAAAGATTATTTTACTCTTGTGTAATTTGTTGGATTACTCCTTTGAAATCTACTTGTTTAATGGTATTTTGAAATTTGAGAAAATATTCCTATAACATATAAGACTTTGCTCTGCATGTTGGCACTTGGCTGTGTCCTGCTGGGAGTATCTCATGCACCAGAATGTGTCCTTGTGCGTGGATTAAACCTCAGAACACAGTCACTTCCTTTGAAAGTCAGCAGTGTCACATGAATATTTATATAGTCCTCAGCTGTCTCATTATTAGTATTAGCATAAAGAGCACTTTGTTTATCTGTGTGTTGCAGGAAGTCCTTCCCATCCCAACATGCCACTCTGGCTGCCTTTGCTGCTGTCTATATCTCTGTAAGTAGAAGAAACTCACATGTCCATGTCTCCATGGAGTGTTCTAGAGCCATAGGAGAATCCATTTTTTGTATCATAAATGTAAGAAAGTATGTTTAATGCCATAGTGTGGAACATTCCAGGCAAAGCAGTACCATCTCTATGGAGACAAGCAGGTGTCGGAACCTTGAGCACAAAAGTTAGCCTAACCTTTTAACCTCTTAAGAGGCAGTCAATTCAACCATTCTGAGATGAATCAGGATCAGAAAATCAACAAAATCAACAATAAATCTAAAATCCCACAACACTTTAAATGGCCTTAGAGGGACATATCCCAAATTATAATTTTTAGTGATCAAGGGAAGTCTGATAGTCCATTCTTCCAACAACGGCTTTACTACAAGTTATGTTAACCATCGGAAATCCAGACAAGATTTGAAATCTGATTTTCTCTGTAGAGATTGTGTGTGAAAACTGAGAGTAAATCGGACATCAAAACTAGAGTCTCGGCTTCACAAAGAGTCACACATTTGTTTGAGCTCCAAGGAACAGCTTCAGTTTGAATTTTTTCAGTCTGGCGTTTTAGGGAAAATCAGACTTCTTGATATAAAGGGATAAAATAGGACTTGTAGGGTAAAGGGGGAAACTTTTTAAAGATTTTTAAGATCTGGTTGACGTCACAACTTTCTGCTGTACAAAAGATCCAACAGCGCCACCCCAGGAGTCTCACCTGGAGAACTAAGGCACACATGTAAGCCCTACGTAATAAGGCAAAGAGACCAAAATTCTGTTTACAATGTTTATTGAAGTAGCCACAAGAGGCAAAAATATTTAGAAAAATGTGTATCTATATATTTTGGCAACAAAGTACTGGAGCTGAAAGAATAACGTTATTTGGGTTCCTTGGCTTTAAATATCTGCGTCAAAGAGTGAACATAGTGCAGACCGTGTGCACGACCGCTCGCTGCACAAACCGTTGGCTACGGTAGTTTTCCATGTTCAAACAAAGCGCAGTGTCTCATCTTATGGTAACAAAAAGATGAAGAAACTGCAGGTCCAAAGTTACTCCTATTCCCACCAGAAAATACAGTCTTTGTGTCTAAAGCAGACATGTCCAAACTAAGGCCTGGGGGCCAAATGTGGCCCTCAGACCAATTTTTCCATTTTTCTCGGTCTATATTTCATTAGGCGGCCCTCGATGGAAAATGTTTGGACACCCCTGGTCTAAAGTCTGCGCATTGTGCTTCATAATAAATTCACACGGTAGTCTGCAGTGTCTTTGTGAAATTGACACGTTAGCGTCCGTGCTAAAAATAGATTATTAAATTAGTGGACCGATAAGTACAATTTAAACAAGAGCACACATCTTACCTGCTGTGAAGTCAAAGGCAAAACTGCAAAAAACAAGCATTTTTATGGCTTGACAGCTGTCGCGAACAGCCAATGACAACCTGGTGCCTCAAGTGGCAGGGCCCACCTACTTTTATTTAAATTTTTTATTTATTATACCATTAAGATTACTAATCTCTTTTTCAAGGGAGTCCTGGCCAAGACGGCAACACAGATCGGTCATTACGCATGAACACACATTTAGATCATTTAGACAGTTACAAATTAAAACAATTACAAACCAAAACTGTTACAAACCATAGATCTCATTTCCAAACCTTTCAGCATAGATTTAAACTGACCTACTGAAACCAGTTCTATGGCATGTAATGACACTTACACTGTAGGTGAATAGGAAAAAATCTTAAATTTAGAGATATCAATTGTAAACTTCTCCTGCAGTTTACTCACATAAATGTAAGAAAAGATATATACTGCAAGTTTTTCATCATGTCATGTTTTGATATAGAAATAAGACATCTTATGTGTAAAAATGAAAAGAAATACACACATTTGGGACATTTCAATCTGAAAATGGACAGAATGAGGTTTAAATTTCTTGGTTCTTTTTGTAACATATTAATTACAAAAAAATTATTGGACTGAACATTTGCCTTTTTTGTTTTTACTTAAAACTTCAATAAAACCGTTTTAGAATTAGATATAAAAAATCCTTCTGTATGTTTCGTCAAAATCTTGTTGAGTCCAGATTGTACAGTTTGGTGTGGGATCTACTTTAAGGCTGATCTTTATGTCTCGAGGGAGAAAAATGCATTTTAAGAAAACGGCCTTTGAATTTACAATGTCCCAGAGAAATCTATGGATGAAGTGGATTCAATCGAACAGTAAAACATTTTAGAGAGCAGATTGGACAAGTTTGTTGTTTTCACATGAAAGCCGATATATCGAGAGAGCAAACTGACCAAAAAACAAAAAATGTGTTTTGCCTGTAGTGTCTCGCTTAAGACAACGTTCCTTCATTTTCTGTGGATGTCTTCTACTTCCCGTTTGTATTTTATTCAGTTCTCTCTGTTTGTGTTTCGTTTTGGGGGGGTTTCTGTTCTGCTATATATACTTTTACAGCTTGATAATGTTTTCCAGATGTACTTCAACACGGTGCTGACTGACTCTGCGAAGCTGCTGAAGCCGCTGCTGGTGTTCTCCTTCGTCATGCTGGCCATCCTGGCAGGTCTGACAAGGATCATCCAGTTCAGGAACCATCCGGTGGACGTGTACTGCGGCTGGCTGCTGGGAGCTGCCATCGCCGTCTACCTGGTGGGTGTGATAAGCTCAAAACCCCACACACTTGCTTTTTCAAATGTAATATAAGCTTTATTAGAGAACTCAAGTATATATCACAAACTGCAGGCAATATTATAAAAAAATAGGATAGGACACATCTCCCATTCCACTTTGTGTAAGGGATATTTTCTGGTAATATGAATAATCCTCACTCTAACCCAGGGATGTCCAAACTTTTTTCCATTGAAAACCGCATACTGAAATATAAACCAAGCGAAGGCCCACAAATAAATCGTAAAATGTATCTGATGTTTTAAGTGCCACCACACCTAAATTCAATCTCAGTGCCTTAAAACCAGGTCTGTCTCGCACCAAAACCTTAGTTATTTAGGTTATAATTGTAGAAAATTTGAAATTTGCTGCAAAAAGTACTTCTCAGGACAATGTGGGCCAATTCACAAGAAAGCCTGAGGGCCAAGAAAAATTGGTCTGTGGCCTGCATTTGGCCCCCGGGCCGTAGTTTGGATATGCCTGCTCTAGCCCTAACCCAGTATGTGTCAGCACACAATATATAGGTCTACACAGTGTACACTATACACAGCAGTTTGAGGTGAATACGAGGTTTTATCCTAAAGCCTATGTGAGGTTTTAAAATCCTGCCAGTGAAGGGTTTTGCGCTGGTTATGACACTTTCTTGAAATTATGCTACCTTACTGTTATTACATATTACTGCATATTTATGGGAAAAAAGTATTATACACACGTATTATTATAATCATTTTCTCAATACATAATAATACATAATTAAAGCAGCGCACAGTGATAAAGGCCCTCACCCTCCTGCTTTTCCCGCCTGCATCACCCACGTCCACAAACAGCTTCTATAGAACTACTACTCCATTCATTGCAGTGATACATATTCAGACGTTACCACAGCCGTACGGTTGGAGATAGAGATACAGTCCCGATCAAAAGTTTAAGACCAGTTGAATAAATGGAAAAAGTCAAATTTTCATGGTTGGATCTTAACAAGGTTCAATAAGCAACAAGAAATGAGAGTGAGACAAAAAAACAAGTATTGACCTTTATTTAACCAGGATAGTCCCACTGAGATTAACAATCTCTTTTTCAGGGGAGTCCTGGCCCCAGAGGGAGGAGCCTATTGTACATGATACACATGTACAATAGGCATGACAATTAAACTGAAACAGTCTGTTCTGCAGCTGATCAAAAGTTTAGGACCACATGCCTTTAAAAGCCCAAATTGGTGCAAAAATGCAGATTCAGAGTACTTTTCTGTCAGGTATTCACCTGTCATGACATTCTGATGGCATAAAAAGTTCTCTTTTTGATTGTGGTCGGCTTGTTGAGTTTTATAAGCAGGGCCTCTCTCCATCGCTGCTGATGAGGTAAGACAGTCATTTGTAATTTCTTTAATGATCCTGAAGGTTATGGAACAAAAAAAACAAAAAAATGACCCCAGCACTGAGCCGGTCTGTCTGTCAAGACACTGGACGATCCTCGACCCAAACTAAGGTTGTTACTGGTGTCGACTGCAGCCCAATAACATCAGACACATCTGACACTGAAGAGCTTCAGAAACAAAACACGTCTTCAAAGTCCTCGTCTCCTTGAACGCCACACAACTGCAGCTTGGACTTTACAAGAGACACAAACATGGGACACTGAAAAGTATGTGACCTTGATGGTCCTGATGGTTTAAACGTTACTGACACGACAAGCAGATCCACCTGAGATGTTTTCTATGCGCCACAGGGAGGGGGCGCCATAATGATCTGGAGCACAGTTCAGACAGTAGATGTCCTTCATGAGGCCGTCTTCACCACTTGGAGAAATGTTGAAATTGGAGAAACTACTCATTATGAGTTCATGTTTGATTTCTGTTTTGAGGAGGTTTGGGGTTGTTTTTTGAGGTGTGGTCCTAAACTTTTGATCAGCTGCAGAACAGATTACATGTCCAATTTTTCGGGCCACTTTTTCTGTTTTTACGTAGAAATAGTTTAATTAGCCCCATGTTAATTGTTTTTTGAGGTGGCACTACTGAGCCGTCGTACTGTCGTGGGGTCTTCACTCAGAATTAGAGCTCACTGAGTTCTAATTTTCGATACCACTCATGGGCATGTTCGTCCTTATTTACTGGTTTTGTTACGATTACAATTAGCCCTTCGCCAGGACGATTCTCATAGCCTCTGCTCGGGCCTAATAATACATAATGTGTATTATTACATAATATGCCAAATAGAATAGAAAATGTGGTTTTGTAACATAATGAAGTGACCATTTAATTACATTTTTAATCATTACATAATACATTGCGTCAGGTAGACGGACAACTTTCACCCAAGATCTCTCTCCTCCACTAATGTCAACGTTTTTTTTCTACAATACAACCTTCCTTGTTGTATTTTTCATTTTATGCTGATTGCGCTTTCTAATTTGCGCAGTGCACTTCCATAGTTACTTGAAGAACTCATAACAAATTCAGTTTGGTGAAAAGTTAATTATGTTATGAGCAAAAAGCTTTGTAAGCTAAAGTGTCAATATCGATATCAGAACTGAAAAAAGTTACAATACATTACATCCCTAGATGGGACAAGATATTATGTCACAAGATCCAGCGATAAAACTGCCACACAGAAAACTGTCGCTTGTTGAGTTTTTTCCCCTTGTGTTTACATTTGCTGAATTACACTCTTAAGAAGCTGTATTTCCAAAGAGCAGTGCTACAATGACAGCATAAAAATATAAAATAAAATGAATCAAACATTATGAACAGAACCTCACCATTTATTTATTATAAATTCTTGTTCCCATGGAGCCAACCTCATATTGTGTCACATGAAACCTGTGTCTTGTCCCACTCCTTCATATAAACACAATAAAATGTGTTTTGGTGGAAACTGTACGATCCACAGTAAACGCACGCTCGATCATGAAAAACAGTTTGTTTCTCAGATGGCAGCACTAAAAACAATCAGATTGGTGGAGCCTACAGGGCCTGGGTAGAACTAGAAGGAGGCTTTTTCCACTTTAGTCTCGAGCTCAGAGCGTGTACACGAATCCTCCCACTCTACTCACCCCGGCCCACACACACACAAATATACTCCCAGCAAACCCTCCGGAACGCCAGGACCGCAGGCAGGAGAGAGTGCGGACCACAGCAGCGCCACCAGCACTAACAGGACCATGAGATTGGTCTATGCCGTGTAAGCCATTGGCTTGTATGTGGCTCATTTACAAATATAATAATAGTATGTGTTGTTTGGCAGTGGGTAGAGGTTATAAAAACACACTTTACTTGTGCTTTTGGCCTTGTATCTCACTGAACTGGAGCAGTGCACAGAAGCTGTCAGTCAAACACATTACAGGAGGCTGTCTCTTGTCTTTTGCTGTACTCATCACCTGTTCCTCTCGTCCTGGGCGTCTCCAAAGCCGCACATATGTTCAAACTGTTCCCGTTATCCCGTTTCAAACTCTGACTTTTGGACAGCGTTTGCCTGCAAGTTCTCCAACACGGGACCCTCAGCCCATGGCTGAGACACTCAAACTGTAACATGGTTTAAATGTTTGACAGACACAAATCCTATAGCTTTATATTTAGTATAATATACATACGGGGTGCACGGTGGCAGAGCGGCTAGAGCTTCTGCCTCTCAATAAGGAGATCGTGGGTTCGAATCCCGGACCACCCCAACATCGTGGTCTCGAATTCCGAACCACCCTAACATCATACGATCTCTCTGGGTGGAGTCTGCATGTCCTCCCCGTGTTACCGTGGGTTCTCTCCGGGTTCTCTGGCTCCTCCCACCGTCCAAAGACATGACTGTGTAGGTTAATTGACAACTCTAAATTGTCCCTAGTGTGTGAATGTGAGAGTGAATGGTTGTCTGTCCATGTCTCTGTCTCTCTGTGTCAGCCCTGCGACGAGTTGGCCACTGTCCAGGATGTACCCCGCCTAAGGCCCAAAGTCGCTGGGATAGGCTCCAGTCACCCGCGACCCCTAACGGGAATAAGCGGTAGAAAATGAATGAATAATATACATACACATACTATATATTTTTATCTGTGAACATCTTGTATCATTTGTGCATCATGACTTTATAGTATGTGATTGTTCTCTCAGAGTCGCTCGGGGCATTATTATAAGAGCAACAGAGTCGTACACATTTGCACGTCTTCTGCTCATGCACAAATTCATTAACATATCAAATTTGTGTCACTAATAATAGGCGCAGGTTTCTGATGGTAAATAAGGTACAACACGCAATGTAGCACCTGGTTTGTAAATCTGGCCCAAAGTACCACCTAATATTTGGCTTAGTACCTCCAGAACCAAAGCCAGACTTTATCAGGCTAAACCAGATCTAAAATGAGACAAAACCATGGACAAGATAGTTCTAAATAAAGATAAACCCAAAAGAGGACAAGTACATGAATAGATTTGTCTCTAAATAAAACTAATAATCTAAAGTGGGCCCCCACACGTACTTGGGCCCCTGAACCACTCGGTACATACATCATCAAACTAAACAGCAGTAGGAGCACAAGAGGCACCTTAAACCGAACCAGTGCTGGGGTCGTTTGGACAGTCAGAGCAGTAAACTGTGTAAACTTATTATCCACCCAATCAAAGGCATTTCTCATTTCAAAACTAAACAAAACTGCAGCGACTCGTAAATATTGTATCAGAGTGAGAATGAATGAATGAGCATTGATCTGCTTACAGTATATTGCTGATAATTATTTTAATGTATTTTGTATCATAATAATTGATAGTAGACAAGCCCACCGGAGAAGAAATTGATTAGTACTCACTGGTAATTTACAAAGTTGGAACATTTACATTTTTATGCCGATAAACAGGGAATGAACACTTCTGCGGGTTGTCTCTGAACAAGAAGTGATTTACCAAAGCATAAAAACCTGAATGTATGCAATTACACTTAAATATCTGTGTTTTCATCATCCCAGACAGGAGAGTAAGCATCAGAAAAGCCATGTCCAGATGTGACCACTAGAGCTTTAGGAGGAAGACCAACAAGTGTGGCATTGTTCAGAGTGTGTGACATGGTGTTATCGGTGTGTCAGCTGCAGTGTCTCAAACTGCAGGTCAGTCACAGCTGAGCACAAAAAGACAAAACAAATGGTGATGCATTAAAGGAAAAATATTATGCATTTTTCATTCATATTGTTATCGTCCTTTAAACATGCTCTTGAGGACCTTAAATTTGCCATCTCATGTTTTGAAACAAAGAAAAAGTTTCTTATGGCCTTATAAAAGGATTTGTCTGCTGTATGCAATGAGTGCATGCAACCAATAGATGGCGCATAGTGCTTACACAGTTTACTTATGTTAGCGCTTTTGAGAAGAGCAAACAAGCAGGTGGTGGACCTTCCCCCTGCCTCGCCGGTGCTGCAGTGGTTAAGGCTTAGGGCACATTAAAAAATTGTTCCACCACCAACATGTGGTGCTATCATGCCCTCCCAAACATGAGAGGGGATTCACGGTTCATTTATGGGTTTTTAAGAATTATTTTGGACACCACAAAATCCTAATTATCAATAAACAATTGCATATAAATGGTTATTAATAATTAAAACTTGGTCAGTCTGAAGGTTTGTAAGAACTTCCCGTGACATTGACTTCTTTTCTGGAAAATATCACTTTTCCAACTGTGGTTTATGGAGATTTGTTGATCAACAAACAGACAAACAGATAAATAATGATGAAATATGCAAATGAATCATTAACAGGTGGAGAAACTAGACCAGGTTGTTCTGGATCTATCTAGTTTTGTGTTGTACTTAAAATTGACAATTAAAATGTATTAAGCCAGTTGTCTGTGAAATCTGTGTGCTTACGACCCATGACTTATTCCAGCCATTGTGGGCTGAGAAGGACAGAGACACTGTCTGGAGGGTTCATCTTTGAAGGTGCTTTCAGTGAAAGAAAGGCAGAAGAAGAAAGGGGCTTCTCTGATGAGCGCCTGGGTCCGGCAGCACATGGTCACAGGTTGTTGTTGGACACTTAGGGCTGGAATTGTGAACTGTAGTTTGGATGTACAAACATGTTCTGAAACAAATGACAAAAAGCAATAAAATGTGTTCAAAAGCGACAAAAATGCACCTACAAACAACAAACGTGACTCAATGTACCAAAACGCAACTAAAAGCGACAAAGACGCGTTTAAATATGACAAACACAACTGAACGTGACAAAAACGCGACTAGAAGGTTACAAAATGATGAACTTATTTTTATGAATTATGAACAGAATCCTATTATTAAAACATAAATATCTAATCGCAATCTCACTGGTCAAAAAAATCGCAATTCGATATTTTTCCTAAATCATCCTCAATCAAATCGAAATCATGATCTGTCCCCAAGAAAAAGTCAATTCACAAGACATTTGAATCAAGAAACAGAACATTATCAACATAACAAACTCAGCAGAGTTCATTTTAATCCATTTTCAAATAGAAAGCAGTTACTTTTGGCAAAGATTACTCCAGCTTCCAAAGTAGCATTGTATCTGCTGTTCAGAAACGCCTGGAACGTGTCACAGGATGTCCAGAGTGGAGGAAAGAAGGAGTTATCAGTTGCTCTCAGCTTGAGGCAAGATTTCCTGAGGTCAACGATAGGTCACCTTATTATTTGTTACACATTGGTGTGGGTTGTGGGTTCGAGTCCAGCCCTCGACCATTTGCTGACTATCTATACCGCCTCTCTCTCCCCATTTCATACTGCAATGAAATGCAGCACACATTTTACTTAATTGCATGCAAAAAATCATATATTTTTGGTTTTTCACACTTCAAAACTGTAAAAATCAGTTACAGCCCCTTTAATAACCATAATTATTTATTTTTGTGTTCTGTGTAAACATTTTTTTCAAAACATTAAAATTCTCACCTAAATTCTTTGTAATTTTAGCTGTTAGCTGCATGCTAATACTTAACATTTAATCCTGAAAACAATTATCTACAAATGAGTTGTAGTAGAAATAGTGACTGCTGTTGTTGTAGCACTAGTAGCAGAAGTAGCAGTAGTAGCGGTAGTTGGAGTAGCAGTAGTAGTAGTAGCAGTAGCAGTAGTAGCAACAGTAGTAGCAGTAGTAGCAGTAGTAGTAGTAGTAGTAGCAGTAGCAGTAGTAGCAGCAGTAGTAGCAGTAGCAGTAGTAGCAACAGTAGTAGCAGTAGTAACCGCTGTGCTAGTCAGCAGCAGTCGGCGCGCAGCCAGCTGTTGCTAGCGCTGCTGCTGTCAGCTGCCGTTGCTGCCGCTGCCGCTGCTGCTGCTGCTGCC
The DNA here is from genome assembly GCA_019453435.1 of Rhinogobius similis. NCBI lineage: Eukaryota > Metazoa > Chordata > Actinopteri > Gobiiformes > Gobiidae > Rhinogobius > Rhinogobius similis. The sequence continues at coordinate 37,421,480 of CM033632.1, forward strand.
GCTTTCGCCAGCGCTACGCCTGCTGCTGCCGCTGCTGCTGCCTGCAGCCGCTGCTGCTGCTGCTGCCGCTGCTGGGCCGCTGCCGCTGCTGCCGCCTGCTGCTATCGCTGCTGGGCCGCTGTTGCCGCTGTCGCTGCTGCTCGCATGCCAAGCTGCTGCTGCTGCCGCTGCTGCTTGGCTGAGCTGCTGCGCTTGTTGCTGCAACCGCTGCTTGCCGCTGGTGCTGCTGCTGCTGCCGCTGCTGCTGTTGCTGCTGCTGCTGTTAGCTATGCCGCAGCAGCGTTGCTTGGGCAGCAGCAAACAACCCACCTTTATGCAATGCCCCTTTATGCATACTTTTTATATCTTTATCCCTTGGCTCTTACGTCAACCCACTCCACGCCGAAGCAAGTCCCCACGCTCTGGTGAACTCAATCGATCAACTACAACAAACCGTCTTTCTGATCCTGATCCTGATAGTAGCAGTAGCAAATGCAGCAGTTGTTAGCTGGTTATGCCAGTTGCAGTTGTTAAGCAGCTGCAGTTGTTGCTGCGCCAGCCGGCTGAAACTGGCTACTATTGCTCGCTGCTGTTAAGTTAACCGCAGCACTGTTAGTATGCTGCTGAGGTCAATCAGCCAGCGTGCGCTTGCTCGCCAAGGTTGCCGCAGCCGTTGCCGCTCGCAGGGCTGCCGGGCTGGTTAGCTCGCCGCTGTTGCCGCTGTTACTGTCCGCTGTGCCGCTGCCGCTGGCAGCCTGTTGCTCGCTGCTGCCAGTTGCTGCTGGCCCGCTGCTGTCAAGCTGTTGGGCTGCCGCTGCTCGCCGCGATGTCGCAAAGGCTGCTGCCGCTGGCTGCTGGGCCGGGCTGTTGCCAGCTCGCTCGCTACCCGCTGGGTTGTCCGTTGAGCTGTCAAGCCGCTGCTGTCAGTCGGCTTGTCGCTGCCGCTGTCACTGCCGCTGCCTGCCATTGCCGTCGCTGTTGCCGCTCGCTGTCGCTGCGCTGTTGGCCACCGGGCTGGCTGGGCGTCAGCTGCGCACAAGCCGCCGTCGAGCTGGCCAGCTGCTGCCGCTTGGTCGGGCCACGCGCATGTTAGTTGCTGCTGTTCGCCGCTGCCGTCAAGGCTGGGCTGTTGCCGTCTGGTTACAGCTGCCGCTGGCTCTGGCTGCCATGTCAGCTGCTGCTGCTGGCCGCTGTTGCATGAGCAGCTGAGCCAATGGTCAGCCGCTGTTACGCTCAGCTGCTGCTGTTACAGCTGGTCGCTGGTGGTTATCGCAGCTGCTGCTGGCAGTTGTCGGCGCGGAGGCGGTCATGCCCTGCCGCCGCTGTTGTCGCTGCCGCTGTCGGGCCGCTATGCCGCTGCCGCTGCCTTGCTGCCGGGCCTGGTCAGCTTGCCGCTGCTGCTGTACTGCTCGCCGCCGGCCTCGTCGTCGCCAGCCGCTGTCGCTGTTGTCGCTGCTGTTGCCGCTGTCAAACGTCGGGCTGCCGCTGTTGAGCCGCCGCTGCTGTCCTGCCAAGCTGCTGGCTTCGCCGCTGCTCAAACCGCTGCCAAGCTGTTGCCAGCTCGCTGTTAGTCGGGCTCGTCGTTGCTTGGCTCATGGCTGCCAAACAGCCGCTGCTCGCCGCTGCTCGCTCGCTGCCGTTGCTCGCTGCCGCTGTCGCTCGCCATCGGCCGCTGCTGCTCAGCTCGCCGCTGGTCAGCTTGCTCGCTGCTGCTCGCGCTGCCGTTGTCAGCAGCCTGCTCAGCTGCTGGCCGCTGGTTGCTCAGCTGCAGCTGCTGCTGTTGGGCTGTTGCTGCTCGCTGGTTGCCGCTGGGCCTGTCGCTGCTGCTCGCTGCCAGCTGCTGCTGCCGCTGAGCTGCTGGTCTAGTTGCCGCTGTTGCTGTCCTGGCTGCCTGCCAGCCATGGTCGCCGCTGCCGCCGTTGGCTCGGGCCGCTGCTGCCGCTGCTGCCGCTGTTGTCCGCTGCTGGCCGCATTGCCAGTCAGCCGCTGCTGTCGCTGCGTTAAGCCGCTGCTGTTGCCGCTGGCTCGGCCGCTGTCAGCTGCTGCCGCTGGGTTCGTCGTTGCCGCTGGTCAGCTGCTGCCGCTGCTCGCTGTTGTTCCGCTAGTTGCTCGCCGCGTCTGCCGCTGCTGCCTGAAGGCCAGGTCGCTGTCGGGCTGCCGTCGCTCGCTGTCGCTGCCGTCATTGTCGCAGTTGCCGCTGCTCGCTGGCCGCAAGGCTGGTTGCCACGGCTCGCTGGTTCAAGGCCAAATAGTCACGTCAGCTGCTGCCGTCGCTGCTGGGTTGCTGCCTGGCTGCCGCTGTCCCGCTGCTGCTCAGCAGCTGCCGCTGGGTTGCCTGCTGGTCTGGGCTTGTCGGGCTGGCTCAGCCGCTGCCGTTGCCGCTGCCGCTGCCGTCGGCCAGTTCAGCTGCCTGCTAGTTGCCGCTGTTGCTGGTTAAGCTGCCTCAAACGCCGTTCAAGGTTGCTGCGCGCTGTTGCTAAGCTGCTGTTGTCTTGCTGGCCAACGAGCTGCCGCTTGCTGGGCCAGCCGCTGGTTGTCGCATTGAGCTGTCCCAGCTTGCTATTGCTGCTGCCGTCTGCAACGCCGCCAGTCTGCTGCCGCTGTTGTCGGCCACGTTGTTATTGCTGGCCGCTGCCAAATCGTGCTCACGCTGCCTAGCTTGCTACTGGCCTGCATGTTGCCGCTGCCGGGCCGCTGCCGCTGCCGGTCAGCTGTTGCTCGCTGGCCGGGCTGGCTCGCTGTTGGTTACTGTTAGCCGGCCATGTTGCTGCTGCTAAGCCGCAGCTAAGCTAAGCTGCAGCAGCAGCAGCTGCTGCTGCCGCTGCTGCTGTTGCCAGCTGTGCTGCTGTTGCCGCTGCTCGCTGCCATATAGTCCGCTGCTCAGCCCGCCTGCTGAGCTGCCGCTGCCGCTGCTGGCTGCTGCAGCCGGGCTGCTGAAGCGCCTGCTGCCAGAGCTGCCAGCGTTGCCAAGCAGCAGCAAGCAGCAAGGCGGCTACGCCGCTGCAGCTGCGCTCGCTGCTGCAAGCCGCTAAGTTGCGTTACTGCTGCCATGCTGCCGCGTTCGCCGCTGCCGCTGTTGCTGGCAGCAGCTGCAGCCAAGCGCTGCGTTGCTGCTGCCAGTCGCTGCTGCTGCTGCTGCTGCTGCTGCTGCCAGCTTGCCGCTGCTGCTGCTGCCAAGCAGCAGCGTTGTTTGCAGCCAGCAGCGCAGCATGCTGCTGCACTGCTGCTGCAGTGGGCTGCTACTAAGCAGCAGCGTGTTGCTGAGCTGTTGCAGCCAGCAGCAGCAAGGTTGCAGCTGCAGTTGGCAGAGCGGATCTTCCTGACGCCCGCGTCCTGGCAACAGCCAGTGCCAGCCCGTCCCCTGCAGGGGGTGTACGCTGTGGGGAACTTCCAGCCCAGCCAGGACCGCACCAGAAGTCGTCCCTCTCTGCCCACTCTGAGAGAGCCCCCCCTGTCCTCTCTGCCCAACGTCAGCCAATCAGCTCTGAGCAACAGTCACCCGGGTAACTCATTTTTCACGTGTTATGAACAAAATCAACTTTAGAAATATTGCCAGTTCATTACCACTCCTCTGTTTGTTCCAGGTCACCACACTCTGGCCCCCAGCCAAGTGGAGCCCATCATCACCCGGACCTCCTCCCACACCTTGATCCCTAACTCGGAGCTGCCCATCCTGACCCGGAGCGCCTCGTACCGGGAGCCCTCCATGAACATGAAGAGGGCCAGCGCCGAAGTGGAGCTCATCTCTCCCCCCAGTCCTTTAGGCAACCGTGACAACATGAGCACGTTCAACAGCAGCACCCTGCCCAGGTACGAGCACCCTGTAACCACAGCAACCACAACCACATACAGCAGCACCCTGCCCAGGTACGAGCACCCTGTAACCACAGCAACCACAACCACATACAGCAGCACCCTGCCCAGGTACGAGCACCCTGTAACCACATACAGCAGCACCCTGCCCAGGTACGAGCACCCTGTAACCACAGCAACCACAACCACATACAGCAGCACCCTGCCCAGGTACGAGCACCCTGTAACCACAGCAACCACAACCACATACAGCAGCACCCTGCCCAGGTACGAGCACCCTGTAACCACATACAGCAGCACCCTGCCCAGGTACGAGCACCCTGTAACCACAGCAACCACAACCACATACAGCAGCACCCTGCCCAGGTACGAGCACCCTGTAACCACATACAGCAGCACCCTGCCCAGGTACGAGCACCCTGTAACCACATACAGCAGCACCCTGCCCAGGTACGAGCACCCTGTAACCACATACAGCAGCACCCTGCCCAGGTACGAGCACCCTGTAACCACATACAGCAGCACCCTGCCCAGGTACGAGCACCCTGTAACCACATACAGCAGCACCCTGCCCAGGTACGAGCACCCTGTAACCACATACAGCAGCACCCTGCCCAGGTACGAGCGCATGCAGTGGGTCTCAGCGTTGCCAGCATTTATAGTCATAATAAAAGAAAAACAAACCCGGGGCCTTGTGCTATATCTGTAATCACACCACACAGAGTGGAGAACAGAATGACAGTTAGACTGTCCAATCTTACAAATCTAATTCATTTTGCCTGTGAAAACTGAAACTAATCTAAAACTTGGTGTACTAAATATCAGATCTTTATGCAACAAATAATTTTATTTCCTCTCATAATCTCAATTTTATGTTTTTAACTGAAACATGGCTTGACAAAAACACAGGAAATGTAGTTCTAATAGAAACAACTCCACCCAACTTCAAGTTTGAATCTGAAACATGAGAAAACAAAAAAGGAGGTGTTTGTGCAGTTTTTAGAGATATACTTAGCCACATGTTGTGTTTTGGGGTGTTTTCATTATTTTAGTATAGTAGTGGTATAGTATAGTAGTAGTAAATGGAGCTAAAACAGTCCCCCCACACTCTTCATTGTCCTATACACCAGCACTGCCAAGTATTATTGATGATTTTACTGAGATGCTTTCAGTCGTATGCACAGACTTCGATGGTTTGGTCATTACAGGTGGTTTCCATGTTCATTTAGACGTTGTTTGCGACAGAAACACTAAAGAGCTTGATGCTGTGCTTGAAACCTTTGGTCTTAGTCAACATGTGGGCTCCACCTACAGCAGAGGACACGCTCTGGACCTGCCAATTACAAAGGAGGTTGATGTTTCAAATGTCTCTGTGGTTGATGTTGTGCTGTCTGATCATTTCTGTGTCTTCTTTGACCTGTCTGTTACTCCCAAATCACCGACTGCTCCTGCAGTCGTTTGGAGGACACTCATAAGTAACAACACAAGTGCACTCTTTGTGGAATTGATAAACTTTGAAACTCCTTCTTGTTCTAATGTTGACCATTTTTTAATTGTTACAGCTAATGTTCTAGACACTATTGCCTCTATGAAGGTTAAAATGGTTAAAAATAAGCAGAGTGCACCCCCTGGAGGAATGATGAGTCGGTCAGGGCACAGAAAAGGCAGGGCCAAGTGAAAATGGCGCAAGTCAAAGCTCCAGATTCAAAATGAGATTTATATAGAAAAGTGTACAACCTAATTTTATATAAAACAAGGGAAGGATTCTGAAATAATTAAAAATTGCAGTAACAACTCACAACAGTAAACAGATTAACAAACCAGTTCAGCTGCCGTTAGAATTAGTTTCCAGTTCTAAAGGCAATGAGTTTGCTGTAATCTTAAGTGACAAGGTTCAGGTCATTAAAATGCTATAAATTCCACAGCGCAAACAATAATGCTAAAACCACCTTCACATTTAGAGCTGAATCACTTTGCACCTGCAACAGACAAAACTGTCCAAGAGATCATCACCAGTCTGAGTTCTACATGCTGCCTCCATGTGTTACCCACCAGATTTATAAAATCTGTTATGAGCAGTTTGTTAGCACCACTCACTCACATAGTTAATATGTTGCATTCAATCTGGAACATTCCCAAGGGCCTTGAAAACTGCAGTAATCAAGCCTCTCCTTAAGAAGAGCAGTCTTGATGCCTCAGAACTGAAAAATTACCGGCCCATCTCAAATCTGTCATTTTTAGGCAAAGTCCTCGAAAACATTGTGTACCAACAGCTCACTGACTTCCTCTTAATAAACAACTCATTTGATGTTTTCCGGTCAGGTTTTAGAGCTCATCACAGCACTGAGACTGCTCTTATCAAAGTGACAAATGACATCCGCCTGAACACTGACGCGGGCAAAGCCTCAGTCTTAATTCTGTTAGATCTGAGTGCTGCTTTTAACACTGTCCATCATGGGATCCTCTTACAAAGACTAGAGGACTGGGTGGGCATCACTGGCACCGCCCTAAATTGGTTGACATCCAATCTGGAAGACAGGAAGATTGGAAACTGTGTCTCAGACCACATGGGCTTGACCTGTGGGGTTCCCCAAGGGTCAATCCTGGGTCCTTTTTTGTTCAACCTCTACATGCTGCCATTAGGTCAGTTAATACACAGCACTAATGTGTCTTATCATAACTACGCAGACGACACTCAGATCTATGTCTCACTGATGGCAGATGAATATAGACCATTCACCTGTCAGTGCATCCAACAGATAAGTGTGTGGATGCAAAACACTTTCTCAAGGTAAACTCAGACAAGACTGAAATCATCATCTTTGGCGGTGTGTCAGCAGTCATCTCCAGTCTCTCGCTCTTAAACCTACAAATCAAGTTAGAAATAACGGACTCAGACCTGAACTTTAACAGCCACATCAAATCAATAACATCTACAGCCTTTTACCACCTAAAAAACAAACCAAAATCAAAGGTATAGAGTCTAAACCAGACTTGGAGAGACTTATCCATGCATTTATCTCCAGTAGGTTAGACCAGTGGTCCCCAACCCCCAGGCCGGGGTACGGTATCGGTCCATGGATCAATTGGTACCGGGCCGCACAACAAATAATGAATTATTTCCGTTTTATTTATTATCAGAATCTGAGCAATATTTTTATTTTGAAAAAACCTTTTATTTTGAATTATGACCGGATTCCCTCATCTCAGTCACTTGAGCGCTAAAATTGAACCCACAAGCTAACAAAATGAGTAAGAAACAGACGTCTTTGGAAAGTTTCTTTGCAAAGGGGAAAGGCGCAGTGAAGAGACAGAACAAGACTTCCAAGAAAAAGAAAGATTTTAACAGACAATATCAGGAGTCCTACTTGAAATATGGATTTATTGCGACAGGTGATTTCCACACACCGAGCCCGCTCTGCATAATATGCGGCGACCGGCTCTAATGAGGCAATGAAGCCTTCAAAAGCTGCTTCGCCACTGCACCCTGGATTAAAAGACAAGAAAAAAAAAAGATACACAGTGGATTCACGTTTGTTATTATGTTATGTTACAAACACCCCCTCCACTGGATTAGACGACTGTAACGGCTGCTCTCTGGCCTCTCCAAACGAGCTGTAAAACAGCTGCAGTACATCCAGAACGCTGCTGCTCGAGTCCTGACTAGAACCAGGAAGTACGATCACATTAATCCTGTGCTCAGGTCTCTGCACTGGCTTCAGGCTCAGAGAATAGACTTTAAAGCAGCTCTGCTTGTGTTCAAGTCTCTCCAAAGCACCAAAGTACATCTCTGACATGTTAGAGCCAAAGGAACCATCTCACACTCTGAGGACCTCAGGGACCGGCCTCCTGCTGGTGCCTACAGTCAGGACTAAACATGGACCGGCCTCCTGCTGGTGCCAGAGTCAGGACTAAACATGGACCGGCCTCCTGCTGGTGCCAGAGTCAGGACTAAACATGGACCGGCCTCCTGCTGGTGCCAGAGTCAGGACTAAACATGGACCGGCCTCCTGCTGGTGCCAGAGTCAGGACTAAACATGGACCGGCCTCCTGCTGGTGCCTACAGTCAGGACTAAACATGGACCGGCCTCCTGCTGGTGCCAGAGCCAGGACTAAACATGGACCGGCCTCCTGCTGGTGCCTACAGCCAGGACTAAACATGGACCGGCCTCCTGCTGGTGCCAGAGTCAGGACTAAACATGGACCGGCCTCCTGCTGGTGCCCAGAGTCAGGACTAAACATGGACCGGCCTCCTGCTGGTGCCAGAGTCAGGACTAAACATGGACCGGCCTCCTGCTGGTGCCTAGAGTCAGGACTAAACATGGACCGGCCTCCAGCTGGTGCCAGAGTCAGGAGTAAACATGGACCGGCCTCCTGCTGGTGCCAGAGTCAGGACTAAACATGGACCGGCCTCCTGCTGGTGCCAGAATCAGGACTAAACATGGACCGGCCTCCTGCTGGTGCCAGAGTCAGGACTAAACATGGACCGGCCTCCTGCTGGTGCCAGAGTCAGGACTAAACATGGACCGGCCTCCTGCTGGTGCCAGAGTCAGGACTAAACATGGGGAATCAGTGTGTCAGTTTTATGCTGATTTAATGGAAGGATGGGTGACAGCAGTCTGATGGCATCGAGCCAAAAAGACAGTGAAATAAAGAGGCACTTTGAATGTTTAGAAATGTGGGGAAAAGCAGCTGCAGAAAGGAAGGAAAAGGAACCCGAAAAAAGAGAAAGAAATCTGAATTATCTGCACTCTTCTCTTTTGAAGTATTTTTACTAGTGATATCTAAAAATCAGTTGATTAAAGACTGTACTGCAAAGGATTTTTGTGAGTCTATAGTGATTATCTGAAACATCAGAATTGACTAAAGACCAGGATTGCCATAGATAAACCAATCTATGAGTTTGTGAAAAGGTGTTTCTGGATAGAAAACTCCTAGGAAGGAATAAAATAAAATAAATCATAATTCATTTTATTTAAAAATTAATTTAGAGATATCTGAAAATCAAAATGGGATCCCAGTCGAGTAAAGATCACCCTGCAAATGATTTTTGTGAAGAAAATGTAATCTTTATGAATAAAACTGATGAGTGTAAAGCGAAGGGATTTAATGGATGGGTGAGTGACAACGTCTGATGGCAATGACAAATAAATGATGATAAGGAAAGAATTCTGTCCAAAAAGACACGTTGAATATTTAGAAATGTGAGACAAAAGCAGCTGCAAAAAGGAAGGAAAAAGAAAATGAAAATAGAGAAAGAAATCTGAAAAACTTTTCAAGGCACACAACTTGATTTATCTGCACTCTTCTCTTTTAAAATAATTTTATACAGATTTTGTATGTCTTAATCTGTTTTGGGATTTTTAGGTAATTTTAGGTAATTCTGTTGCGTAAAGCACTTTGAATTGCCTTGAGTACGAATTGTGCTTTACAAATAAACTTACCTTACCTAGACCACAAGGCAGTGATGGCAGGGGTCCTCAGTTTTGTTACTTAAAGAAAAGTACAGATTCAGAAGCAAACTATTTACTTAAGTAAAAGTATCACATATAAAATTTACTGAAGTAAATCATTTACGTACTTGTTTAAATTGTACTTTTAGAGTAAAAAGTAAAAATATCAAATTTTTGATAGCCATTAAAGGGGAAATGTGGCGATCTTGAAAAATAATTGATGAATGATTTTTAAAGACTTTTATTTTTGTTCACCCAAAGCCACGAATTGCATCCAAAACCATTCGGCAGGATGTCAGTATGAATGTGCCCTCGACCTTACCCCTCAAACTTTACTTTTCAGTCCAGTTCAAACATGTAGTGTTGTAGAAAGTACAGGTTCTGCTCTCAAATGTACTGAAGTAAAAGGCAGTGTGCACTGGAAAACTGTACATAAGTAAAGCACAGATACATAAACATTATACAGAACTTTTACTTTTGTACTTTTTTACTTTCTACCACTAGTTAAAGGTTAAGTCAGCGACGCCTGACCTAATGGAACTTATGCTATCATTGACCGTAACCTCCTTTTCAGTTCTAGTTCTCCAGATCTGAGGGTAGTGGATATTTTCTTTAGTAACCACTTATTGGATTTTTCTAATTCAGTTCTGTTGGTGCCTGAGGACTAACTTCTCTATGCCTGTAGTCTACCAGACAAAAGCTCTGATTAAAAGCTCCTTCACACGTCTGATTACCGTCAGATCACATCACATAACACATGCCCTTTTTAAACAGGCTTTATCTGTCGGAATGCTTTTTTGTCTCTCTGACAGTTCTGACTAGAGTGTTTAACATGTCAATGCTGATCCAAATCACTCTTCAGTGCAGTCACCTCATCAGCCTCAGCTGTGGTTCAGTCAAACATGTGACTGCAGCTATTGTCTCAGCTTCACAGACGCTCCAAGACAGAACGGAGTCTACTGTTTGTCCCTTTGAAAAGTGTCTGAGTGTGTGGGTGAGGTGAAAACAGCTGACGTGAAGGATGTACTCTGCTCGTCAGTCTGACAGTCCTGCTCCTCTGCAGATCAGCTCAGGCCTCGGAACAAACAAGCACAGGTCATTCTGAGCAATTTCTTCCATATTATATGTCCAGTAGTTTTATTTCATGATGAATTAATCTTTGTCTTTTGCTTCAGGCCATACAGTATTAAATGAACATAGTTTACATTAGAATAAATATTTCATAGTGTAAGGTATTCTCTCTTAGGTGCTCATAAGATTCAGTTTTATTAGTTTTACACATACAACAGGTTTGCCATGCCTATATTATTTACTGGAAATGAGATTATTCAAAGTACATATGAGGTTTCAAGTATTAATTATTTTAACCTTTATTTAACCAGGAGATGTTTGTTTGGTGGGATAATGCCTGTGGTTTTACTTCAGCCATGTCAGGTGGGAGTTTGTGAAGAAACTAAATGTCCACCTAGGTACAAGTACACGTTGACAAAATTGTCAAATTAGGGAAAACCAGGCAAGCTATTTAATAAAATCTGAAATACAATAAAACTACATTTCATTGAAGTAATTAGTCTAAGGTCTCGTTTCCGTGGGTTTTCTATAGAGCGGATCTGTACAGTCAGAAAGTGTTTCTACTGTCTTAACTGAACCGGGCCATGCAAGGTTCTACCTCCAGGTGGGCTTTAGGTCAGGAGGAGCTCCACAGCAGATGATTGGATCAAAGAGAACGCAGACTCCAAACAGTCACAAACACACAAACTTCGTCTTCTTCTGCTTATCTGGGGCCGGGTCGTGGGGACAGCAGTCTAAGCAGGGACTTCCCTCACCCCAGACACTTCCTCCAGCTCCCCAGTTTGAGATCCCAAGACGTTCCTAGGCCAGCCAAGAGACGTAGTCACTCCAGAGTGTCCTGGGTCTACCCAGGGCTGCCTCCCGGTGGGACATGCCCAGAACACCTCCCGAGGAACAGATGCCCTAGCCACCTCAGCTGGTTTCTTTTTACGTGGAGGAGCAGTGGCTCTACTCCAAGCTCCTCCCGTGTGAGGATCCCAGCCACTTCACTTTCGGCTGCAAACTGTCCCAGCGCATGCTGCAGGTCCTGGTTTGAAGAAGCCATCAGGACTATATCATCTGCAAACAGCAGAGATGAGATCCTGTGGTCCCCAAACCTCCACGCCCTGACTGCATCTAGAAATTCTGTCCATAAAAATTATGAACAGAACCGGTGACAAAGGGCAGCCCTGGCAGAGTCCAATATGCACTGGGAACAGGTCTGACTTACTGCCGGCAATGCAAACACAGCTCCTGCTCCGGTCGTACAGGGACCGGACAGCCCTTAGCACAGGGCCTCGGACCCCATACTCCCGGAGAACCCCCCACAAGGCACCCCAGGGCACACGGTCGAATACCTTCTCCAGATCCACAAAGCACATTGGACTGGTTGAGCAAACTCCCATGAACCCTCGAGCACCCAATGCAGAGTATAGAGCTGATCCAGTGTTCCATGACTGGGACGAAAACCACAGGCTCCTCCTGAATCCGAGGTTCGACTATCGGTCAGATTCTCCTCTCCAGTACCCTGGAATAGACCTTACCGGGGAGGCTGTGTGATCCCCCTGTGATTGGAGCACACCCTCCAGTCCCCCTTCTTATACAGAGGGACCACCACCCTGGTCTGCCTGTCCAGAGATACCGTCCCCAAGTGCCACGCGATGTTGTAGAGACATGTCACATATCTCATCAACCCCCGGGGCCTTGCCACCAAGGAGCCAACAACCTCAGTGACTTCAGCCCAGGTGATGGATGAGTCCGCCTCCGAGTCCTTAGCCTCTGCTTCCTCCTCGGAAGACGTGACAGTGGGATTGAGGAGATCCTCAAAGTATTCCTTCCACCGTCCGACAACATCCCCAGTCGAGGTCAACAGCTCTCCACACTCACCGTATGCTGTGTTGGTGAAGCACTCCTGAGCATCGAATGGTTTGCTAGTATATCTTTGAAGTCGACCGATAATCCTCCTCCATGGCCTCTCCGAACTCCTTCAATCCAGAGTTTTGTCACCTCCCAATCGGTGACTGCACGGGCCGCAGTACGCTTGGCCTGCCGGTACCTGTCAGGTGTCTCGGGAGTCCCACAAGCTAACAAGGCCTGATTAAGACTCCTTCTTCAGCCTAACAGGGATTGTCGGCGCGAAAGGCACCAGAGAACATGGTCCACTCGGACTCAATTTCCCCAGCCTCCCCCGGGACCTGGGAGAAGTTCTCCCGGAGGTGTGAGTTGAAGACCCTGCTGACAGAGGGCTCTGCAAGACGTTCCCAGCAGACCCTCACGATACGCTTGACCCTGCCAAGTCTGTCCACCTTCCTCCCCCGCCAGCGGATCCAACTCACCACCAGGTGGTGATCGGTTGACAGCTCCGCCTCCCCCAAGTGTCGAAGACACGCGGCCGAAGGTCAGATGACACAACAACAAAGTCGATCATCGACCTCCGGCCCGTATCCTGGTGCCACGTGCACTGATGGACACTCTTGTGCTTGAACATGGTGTTAGTTATGGACAAGCCATGACTAGCACCGAAGTCCAATAACTGAACACCACTCAGTTCAGATCGAAGGGGACCGTTCCTCCTGATTACTCCTCTCCAGGTGTCACCGTCGTTGCCCATGTGGGCGTTGAAGTCCCCCAGTACAACGGTGTCCCCGGTTGGTGCACTGTCCAGTACCCCTGGGACTCCAAGAAGGCCTGGTACTCTGCACTGCTGTTCGGCCCGTAGGCCGCCACAACCCTCAACGCTCAAACCCCTCCACCACGTTAAGGTGGCAGTTTAAGGAGGGGACACATAAACTTGGAATTACTAAACGTCTTTTTGTGAATCGCTGATATCAGCCTCAGGATTAAAAAGTATTATTACGAAAATATTTGTTATATTTCGGCTGCTAATGTAGCAGAGCTCTGCTTATGGAATCACCTGGGTGACCAGTCAGAGCCTGTCAAAATCTGCCTTAATCTGTTCTGTGCTGTGTGTCTCCTCAGATCTCATGGCGGTTCATCGATGGAGGAGGGTCGTGTTCCTCGCCGTCACGCCTCCATTCATGCCTCCATGGACTCCACACGCTCCAAGCAGCTGCTCAGCCAGTGGAAGAACAAGAACGACAACCGGAAGCTATCTCTGCAGGTGATAGACGGGATCAGACCGGCGCCCTGCTCCAGTCCACAGAGGAGCCAAGAGCTGCGCTGTGCTTCAGAGCCCTCCCCCATGGGCCTGGAGGCGGAGCTGCGAGGAATGACCCACCTCCCGGCCATGAGCAGTCAGGAGGCAGAGCTGCGCGCCGGGGCCCACATACCTGCACAGTACATGAAGTTAGCTGCCAGTTCGGTCCCGATGGCCAATCACAACCACCACAGCCACAACGGGGGAGCGGGGATGGGGGGAGGAGCCAGAGTGTCCATCCAGTCGCGGCCCGGCTCTTCTCAGCTGGTGCACATCCCAGAAGAGGACAACTCAAACAGCAAAGACCAGGAGAGCGAGTCGGAGGACAGCATGATGGATGGAGGAGGCTCGGTGAGGGAGAAGTGGCTCCGAGTGGCAGAGAAGACCACTCTGCCCTGTCGCCCGCTCAGCGCCGGGGGGCAGCCGCGACTCATGCAGGTACAAGATCTACTCAAGACTCTCTATGTTCTTGTTTGTAAGAAGACCCTTACTTGGGTGTGATCAGTCGGGTTTCGTAGTAGCATGAGTTAAAACAAGTCATCTGGGGCCTCATTTATAAACCTTGGTGGGATCTTTCTAAAAGAATGTGTACAGACAAAACACAAACTTTTACACTTAACTTGCTTGCTTAATTTCTTGTATCTCTGTTCAGTGTTTGGACTGGATTGCTTAACATGGAAAGTAACCTACACATAATTTTTGGATGTGCGAACACTTTATACCCTGGTCTGGGTTTTTGAGCGAAATATTCTATAATGTATGGGAGAGTCCTAAGGGGGAGGAGAGAGAGAGAGGAGATTTTGTAACTTAAACATTCAGCTCTTAAATCCCTCTTTAGTTTATTTTTTAGAAATGAAAGACATTGATAGACATTGTTTACACTGTGTCTGTGCACATCACACTCACTGTGGAGTGCCTGGTCAGGCTGTTCCCCCTTGAAGCAGCTGATGCCCTACACATTATTGAAATGTATGTGCTGCACAAAGCTCATTTAATAGACCTATTTGAGTGTTTTGGTCAATTCTCCTTGAAGCGTTTAAAATGTGAACTTTCAACAGAATCTAATTATTAGAATATAAATTGCTAATCTAATCACAATGGCGATATTGGTCAGACAAATCAAATTGTGCTGCCCAAGTGTAGTGGTATGTTGTCCTAAGTGTAAGTCTTGTGTTCCAGGTGATATCCCTGTCCAAGCAGCAGGGCCTGCTCCACTCGCCGCGCTCTGAGGATGGAGGCAGCAGCCTTAGCTGCACTGGGTCTATCCGCTACAGAGCCCTGACCGACCAGGACCCCTCTCCACCTGCTTCTACCACCGGAGTCGTCGGAGGAGGTATGTAGCATGTACCACAAAATATCTACAAAATAACCTGGAAAACAATAATTTATTGCACCGCGTACTTGAAGAGCCACTAAAACCACTTTTTTGTGCACTTAGTGCATATCTATTAAAAAATGTACTTATTGGTCCAAAGCTGTGTCTGCAGTGTCCTCTTTAGGTTCAACTGTAGCCACTACATTTGAAGTAGTGGGCTCACTCTGTCATACCCAATAGTGAGTTGGAATATTGTGTGAGTAGTAGAATAGAGTGTGGCTGCACTTTTTGTCACGGAAACACGATTCGTCCGAAAGTTTACACATCTCACATGCGCACATTGAAAGTAATGATTATAAAAGCATGTTTTAAAATGTACAGTTTATAGTTTTACTTTATATTACATTTCAAACACCACAGTCTGCTTCATAATGTACCAAGCAGACCGATGCTCCTTGGCAAAATCAACATGGACCTGGGGTTCTCCTCCAGCCTGGATATCAGTGCATGTAATGAAGGTCTGAACACTGTCACCATTGGTTGTGGGGTTTTCGGTGGTACACACTCAGCCAGATGCACACACGGCAAACACACACACACACACCTGACGCATTCACAGGTACGCTGGAGACCTGTTTAATCCATCACTGGCAAACCACGAGACCTGCTCCTGTCCAAACTGCACCTGGACCACTCAGTAGGTGGTCCTTTTGAGCGAAGACGGCTGTTGCTGAGAGCAAGCACCTCTCCAAACCCGAGCACATCACCGCATGATTTGCAGTTTGCTGCGTGCGTCCGGGAAAAAACACTTCAGGAGCTGAAGTATTGTGCCATGAAGGAGCATGTGCCAAGTCCTGCTCCGAGCACAATTATGCAGGACCCGGGAGTCTGTCAGGACAGTGTGTGCCTGCTCTTATGTCCTGATAAAAGTGTCTTTGCTACACCTGACCACCAGCTGGGCTGAAAAGGTAGATTATGTTTGGAAAGGAACAGGTTCCGTGATTCATCATCTGTGACGTTACCCTCTATGTCGACACCTCCACTATGGCCATTTTTGAGCCAGGGGCTTGAACTGGAACAGCACAGGGTTGCTTGACTCTCTAAAGCATGCCTTCACTTCAGGGGAAGATGCACCCTATATCTTTATGCTGCCTTGAAAAGGCAAATAAAGTAATCAGCTTCTTCTGAAAGTACACACTTGACTCACAACCACCTGTTGTTCACTCAAAACATTTATGAAATGGACCAATACTGTTAAGAGAGAGATTCTTTTTTTTTCTTACCATGTTGCCCAGTCTAGTTAGCGTTACGTATTAGATTGTCCTTTTCCACTATTCACAACTGGGTATATACAGCTTCCTCTAACAGGATGTCTTTATGGTATTGCAGGTGGTTTGGAAAGAACTGGCAGCATCGTCCGCGTGGAGGCCCATCCAGAGTCCAAGTCCAACAAACCGGTGGTGAAGCCCCCGAGCACGGATGGCAGTGGCTCTTGGCGATGGAAACCTCCGGATCAGCGGCCCTCCCTGCGTCAGTCTGCCTTCAACCTGAACGAGTTGGGCCGACACGGCGAGAGCTGTGACTCCGGCTCGGCAGACGGCCGCCGCAGCGTCATCGGCAACGAGATTGAGGCAGAGTCCAGTCCAGGCAGTGGCGGAGGGGGTGGGGCTTACCAGAACCACCCCCATGTTATGCACCCCTTACACCCGCTACATCCGAACAACAACCCCAACTACCAACATCAAAACAATCCCAACTATCAGCATCAGAGTAACCCCAATACTTTCCAGCACCAAACTGCCAATCATTTCCAAAACAATCCAAATGCTTATCACCATGCCAACAACCCCAACAATTTTCACCATCAGAATAACCCAAACAGCTACCACCATCAAAATAACCCCAACAGTTTCCAGCATCCCACCAACCCCAACAATTTTCACCACTCCAACAACCCAAACAATTTCCAGCACTCTAACAACCCCAATCATTTTCAAAGCACCACTAACACCAATAGTTTCCAACATCCAGCAAACAATGGCCATAATAACTTTCCACATCCAGCTTTCCCCCCAAATATTCCTGCCAGCAACGCCCATGTGAGCTTCCCCCCGAGCTCCCCCAACCCCAACACCCCAATCCCACCCCCCGCAGCCTTCGCCCCGCCTTTCCACCCTCACCCCCAGACCGTCACTACCATCCGAGTCACCCCCGTGGAAGGAACAGCCGCAAGCAGCGATGGAGGCTCCGATAGTCAGTCTGTGGCGTCTTCGAGCCGCGAGTCCACCCTGAACAGAGACAACAGCAGCAACGATCAGCCTGAAAGAGGGCCCACACCTGATCTCCACCCTAACCACCGGATCCCAGAGGAGAACAGCCAGCTGGAGAGGGAGAGCAGCGTGCGCTTCCAGGAAAACTTGAGGAATTTCCAGGAGAGCACCAGTCACCGTGCCATGGTCAACCGCCAACTCCAAGGCATGTTCCAGAGGTCCGGTCCGACCCCGCCCCCAACTCTGCCTCGGCCAATCCTGACCCACACCCCGCCCCCCACTCTGGGACTGGCCTATAAGGAGTAAGAGTGTGCTGTGATTGAAACTGTAACGCTGAATGCTGGGTCCTCGTTAGCTAACTCTAAGATACGTCTGATTAGCTTGACACAATCTGTTTGCTCCTCGGTGCAGTTGTGAAGGTTACTCTGGAGCCCTTTACAAAATCTGACAAACCATGGGATGCCCTCATCTGTAAATTGTTTACGCTGACAGAAAGACCTTTTTGAATGTACGTTTGAGCCCTTTGATTTGGTTGCTAGCTAGTCACTACCTAAAAAGTGTCATCAGTAAAGTATTGATAGCAATAAGTGATGAAATGCTCAAAAGTATAGGTATGATAAAAGTAAAATTACCACCCAAAAGGGGACAGTCTCCTCTATTAGTCCAGAAAGCACTTCATCGACTGTTCCTGGATGGACAGGATTGCATTATACTCAAGTACCACCAGGGGGCTCTCTACCCGCTCAGATCCTCGGTAGATCAGATGGCCTCTAAAGTGCCTTCGGTTGTGGTTATGAAGAATGGTTTGGTGACAACAGGGTCATGTGATCCCAGACTGCTGCTCATTTGTATCACCCGGACTAACCGAAACTTAAAACTTGTACTTTTCACTGTGCCATGGAATTATAACTCTTTATGGTCCAACAAATGTTATTACTGTTCTTGACTAACAACTGCACAGCGTACAAGCAGAAACAAAACAGGATTGGATTGGTAAAAGCATTCAGCACGTGGGACCACCCTTAAAGTACAATTATTGCTCATTTAACACTGATTTTTTTTATATGCCTCACTTTACAATGTTGTTGTCCTCTCCCAAAATTATTCAAAAATCTGTCTTATAACAACTATGGGCTCAATCTGCAAGTCAAGAGCCAAGACTAAGTTCAGCATCAGGACTGTAAACACTGTACATCTCTGGACTATGTGTGCTGTTGTGCTTGTGTCAGACTATTACAGACTATTACAGGGCTTAGCTATGTCCACTGATGTGCAGTTCTAGTTTATTATTGTGCCATGTGCAAACGCAGGGCTTTTATTTGCATCATGTTTTTATATTAATGGAGGAGAAGGGGCTGTTGTAAGTGTGTAAAGTAAAACACATGCATCACATGAGGAACAGGTTTGGTCATTGGTCTGGCTGATCTCAAACATGTTGTTAAGGTCAGATGTCGCAATGGACGTGCACCCAAAAGATGACATTCCAGGTGTTTGGCGGAAAAGCTTCCATCACAATGAAGTCTGGAATGTTGCGTGACGGGGCAGAGAGGGGCGTGCATTAGATGCATAAGGCCACTAGCCTTGGCCTTAACTTGCCGTATCGTCACATGTTAACATCAGCTGTTTCCTAAGCACGGCTCTCGCTTTGTCAAGACCGAAAATTTGATATTTCCAGGTCATAATGATCTAACATTAGCCAAAGCCAGCCATACAGCGTTTTAACCATACAGAGGTTATAACGCGGCATAGAGGCTTTGCAGTGAAGAGAAATAAATGCAGAAAAGGACAAACCAGAAGTACTTTTTCTTGTTTTGATTGAGAAGCGTTTGTCTGTTCAGCCACAATGAGAACATGAGAGGGGCCAGTGACCAAACACTGGACTGTTCCAATTTTATTTACTCTTTACTAGAGGATTCAAATGACCAGATATACTTTTGGTAAATAAATAATAAGTATATTACTACTTACATATCTGCCCAAAGTTACAAATTTAAAAAGTTTGCATGAGATGATTCTTTTGATATTCATATGTCATTTTTCATATTCAGTATAAGGATTCCTATTTTTATTCCCCAAATCAAATGTGAGTTTGTTGGATGTGTTATTATTATATACTTATGTATAGGATCTGTTCTCCACTGTGTCCTGGAGCTGCCATAGTGCTGTGTTTACATGCTCATACCACTGTGCCACGAGAGAGAGAGCGAGAGCGGAGGAGAAAGAGAGGGAGAGAGAGAGGGAGGTGGGGGAGAGCGAGAGCGGAGGAGAAAGAGGGAGGGTAAGCGAGTGGAGGAGAAAAAGAGAGAGGTGGGGGAGAGAAAATGAAAGAGAGAGATGTGAAGAGAGAGAGGGGGGGTAGAGAGAGAGAAGAGAGAGAGAGAGGAGGACGAGAGAGTGAAGGGGAGAGAGAGAGAGAGAGAGCAGTTGAAAGCACAAGGACAGGAAGCAGAGAAGCACATTTGAATGGAACATGTCCATGAGAATCACAGCGTATCAGAGTAGATTTGTACACGTTGATATATATTTGTGGCTGGTGTGGCTGTGATGCTGTGCCTGGTGCACTGCGATGGACTGACACTTCTGTAAATATATATACAGTGTTATTATGGCTTTTCTATAACTTAGATGGCTGATTGTATTAGATTTATTTACCCTGTGGAGTCTGTGCAATGTTTTCTAGTGATGAGAGCCGAGTGCTTGGGCTTCACACATATTTTATAAGCACCTCTTTTTTGCAGCAGTTTTGTTCATTTCGCTGCAGGTATAAATCATGTGTGAATCATATTTTATCATGAGAAAGATATTTCATTAGCCTGAGAGAATAAACATTTAATTAGAGCAATGTATAGTCAGTATTTATGGTCTGACACAACAGTGTAATGTGTCAGGTGCGTGAAAGAACCTCCTCTAGATCACATTTAACAAAAAATCATGGTCAGGTTTTATTAATTGGATTTTTTTTTCTTCTTTTCGTTATTCAGTTTGTATTCTGTAGGAAGAGATGTGTTCATATTTTGAAAAACATCATAATATCTTGATATGGTAGGGATGTGGGTGTGTTTGGGCTTTTGCTTTACCTAACAAGATTGGTTTGGTCCTCACAGCAACAATCCACGGAATGAAATAGAAAAATGTCCCTCCAGTTATGAAAAAACCCATTACATCCAAAACTGAAACTACTATAATGACAAACGGTCTTAAGTGTTGAAAGTCGACCATCTCTGCACCTCACGTAGACACAGTGTTTGCCATTCTTATATTTAACCATGCAATTATTTTTCCTTGAGCAGTTCTGCCATGACCCGGTTGGCAAACCTGTCCCAAAGCCCTAACCTTCACCAAATCCTCTGTTCCTAAACCTAACCCTAACCTTAAAGGAGACCTATTATGCACAATAAGCGTTTAGGCCTCATTATATGACCACATTATAATCCCTTCACATTCAGCACTGAACGTTGTACTTGGAGTTATTCATGAATGTTTGAGTAATATTTATTCTCATATAAAATAAATGTGTTGCATTTATGTTATTTTTGTTCAGTGTAGATGGTCAAAAATGACAATTTTCCGGGCTAGCATAGCCACCAAATAAAAGTGGCTGTTGTGTGGCAGAACTGGGTTACACTGTACACAACACACTAACAACCCAGGATAATCTTTACAGATTATCAACTCTATAAGGACTTGTTTCTTAGTGTTTGTAGTGGAAAACAAACATGACCACAGACATGTAAAAAACAAGGAGGCACTTTACAGTTTGTTCTTCTCAGCCATGTTCCTCAGTTATGTTAATGCTAATGCTCTTGTTTGAATGAATGTAGGCGTCTGATTGATTGTGTCAGCTGAAAGCACATTTATATTATTGAAAACCCCAGATAAGAATATGATTCTGACAAACAGATTTCCTCAGTGTCTTTTTCCACAGAGAATATTCAGAGTTAATAAATGTTGTGGATGCACTTTGTAAATTTGCATTGTACTCTTTTTAATGGCATGGCCGTAGAATATTTATTTGCTTATGCGATTATTATTAAATGGAAAGTTCTCGTGTTAAAAACAAGCCTGATCTTTGCCAAAATGTTTTTGTTCTTTTTACATGTTGAGAATTTTGTAGAAACACTTTGGGGAGTTTTGTCAAAGAAATGTCCCATTATCACTGTAATTTGAAATAAGCCATTGTTTTACATTAAACTATTGAACTGTTTAAATGGATATTCTTGAAGGTCAAAATATTAAAAATCATACTATGTAAACATGGCATCAGTACATTTTGTTTGTCCACAAAGAAGGGGGCTGTTCTTGGATCTGTCCTGACAAAGGCGGCCTGTAGAGGGCAGTGGTTTGAGCAAATGTCACTTGTTCAATGAAGTGTAGTTCTAACAGCCAACAGATGGTGCTACTCTCTATTCTACTAAATAAAGCTAGAGCCGTGCCCCGGTCCACACCTGCTCGATTCTCTTGAATTCAGTCTTGCCCTGATCTTGACATTGTTTCGTTAGGACCAATGACAGCACAGCACCCAAAACAACCAAAGCCACTCAGAAGGGGCAAAGGGGAGCCAATTGTCCAGCTGGATGGAGCAAAATCTTGCTTTATCAGCTCACTTTTCTCTAAAGCTGGTTCATCTGGAAAATATTTAGTCAGTTGTAAATTACAGGAAGGGGTGTTCGGGGTAAGCAAGACATGCACATGCAATCAATGTAGATCTGAACGTGGTGCACCCAGGAAGGTTTGTGTCCGACTTTCCCCTGACTTGTTCTGACATCACGAGTTAAAACCTCGTGAAATCCAAACGGGATCAAAATTGGCTGAAGCAGTGTGTGTAACAGGCAGATGCCCACCACTCAGCGGTAAAAGCCTGTGATTGGTTAGATTTCTGTAATGATCTGCAAAATAATGACAGCAACAGCATATATATATATATATATATATATATATATATATATATATATATATATATATATATATATATATGTACTTATATACTTACTTACTGTGCAGAGATCATGTAAACAGGTGGAAATTAAATGGTTTGATCCTTTTACACTTTGGTTTAAACATTGAACAGCAGACTGTTCAATGTTTAAACCAAAGTGAAAAAGGATCAAACCATTTAATTACATTCTTTTTTCATTTTTGGATTTTCCGTGGCTCGGCTTCAGAGCTCGGTGCCAGTTGACTATTTAAGTTGAATGTCGTCAACCAGTGCAAACACACACGCAATTTCAGCCATTTGGGAAGTCACCGTTATCTTTACTGCTGACTTCTAGCTCTGCCTCCGTTGTAGCTGTCAACTCTCGTTGATCGTCCAGACGAAGCACAGCTAAACACGAATGCACCTGGTGCTGACGTTCCCTCTGTGATGCCATCAATAAGTGACAGGGGTGTAACAAGACGAGAATGAGACGAGATTTTCATAGTTGTCTTTTCTTTTATTGAATTTTGATTTATTTATTGATATAATTTATTGAATGAACATTTAAGTTGTTTAAGCAAAGCAAGCCTAATGAACTGCTTTCCTTTGGTAAGTTTTCTGTATTACAAATTAAAGACAATAAAGAACAAGACGGTTTTAAAATTGGATATTCTCTTAGGTGATAATTCTTCCAAGAATGTTGTTGCACTCTTCAGTAGTTGCACTGCCAAAACAATGCATTAAATAATTCTCCCGAGATTACTCTGTGGGTGCGTGCACAGGCATCGAGGCATTTCAATCTTGTGAGATCTCGATACACGAGCTCTTGTCCCACCCAAAGACCGTAAAGCAGTGGACATGCAGATCCTGCTGCTGCCGCGCTCCAAACAGGAAGTGTCCATGTCGAGCTGCCGTTCACTTTCTATTGGGACTCTGGTGCCCTTTACTCTGTAACTGCTTCTGTTAAACTCACCATCTGGAACTAAAATGTCAGTTTTGACACACTCTACATCAGGGGTGCCCAATATGTCGAAGGTGGTGTGGGTAGATCGCATGGAATATTGAGAAAGTCTACGTCAGCCTATCTTCCGTTCGGGGTCAACTCGATGTTCCACGGTACCGATGTTTCCCGGGTCACTGGTTGATCCTGAAGCTTTAGATGGTAGATCATTTTGACTTGGTCATGTCATAAGTAGCTCTCATGCTTGAAAAAGTGCGGGCACCCCTGCTCTACATCATCCTGCTGTTTGTTTCCATTATGTTCTTCATAAATAAAAATAAATAAATAAAAGTTATTTAGCAATAATAACTGACCAATCAGGTGCTTCCTTTTCCAGAGGTTGGTTTTCGCTCGCGTTAGCAACAGGTTTGATTGACAGCTAGTGCCGCACATTGCTGCCGTTTCTGTCGTTAACAACCTCGCACCTGATTGGTCCGTGTGGTTGCCACTTGGATTTCCAAATATGCTATGTTAGCCGCGATTGGCTTCATTTGGCTGGAGCCAAACGCTATGTGTGATGTCACACTCCAATCATCCACTGTTTTTACAGTCCCAACCCTAATAAGCAACTTTCCATCCAAAATACACGGACAGTTTACTGCAACTGACTGATTTTTTTCACAGTTTAAACATTTATTCAAGGTGTTATCAGGTATTATTAACTGTCAAAGCATAATTCTTGTATAATTTATATGGATTTTGGTCCTTGTTTACAGTCTGGTTGCTAGGTAACAGTTGTGGAATAACCTCAGCCTATGGCACATCTGTTGCCCATGTTCAACCAGGAAGTAACATTATAATTGTCACCAAAATTGTCAAACTGCGGAGAAATGGGCCCATTTTTAGTAAAACTTCAAAAATAATTACGTTCACTATATTTGAGTGAATTGTGTATTGAGTCTGTCTGAGGCACTTTATGCAGAGGACACTGCACACTGAACAGCACACCCCGGCTCTCACTGTGAGGCCTAATAGTAGGAATTAGAGTTCTAAAAATATCCTGCATCGCTACAGCTCATTGCGCTGGGCATTTCAAACACTGCTTACACAATAACGTTACATCTAGTATCTCTTCAAACTAATAAACTTACCATACATAGTCGAGAAGAAGGCTTGTACACATGGTAGCATAGGTTTATTTATGTCTTTCCTTTCAGTCCTGCATTGCAGTTTCCATGGCGATAACGCAAGGACTCATGGGTAATGTAGTCTGCACACATTCCTCTGTTTAGTGTTCTTATTTTTAGACATGAGGATGTTTACAGGCATAGCTGCAGACACAAAGCTGATGGAGCCGTGGAGCAGCGTCACCATGGAAACCACACGTGCAGCAGCCAATCACAGTGGAGTGACTGCAGCAAGAGTAAGAAGTGTGGAAAACAGAAAAGAGGCATCACTGGAAAGGCAGCATGTCATTTTGTAAATTCCAGAGTTCTATTGTTCACTTTAACAACTGGCACCTCCATTTTATAAATCAGTAATTCATTCTACAAACTCAATTAAAATGAATTTTGTAGCATCCAAAATCACAACAACAGTTGCCTCGATGGGCCACAGGTAGAAAGCAGTTTAAATATTTAGTAGTTGACCCTCTTTCTTGCCAAAAACCGGCAAAAGGGAAACCCACAAAAAAATAGAATAAAAATAAATAAAAAATAAAAAACAATAATAAAAAACCTGTGGGGAAAAAGTGCAGAGAGAGTTCCTTAATGGGAACACCCAGGTCACAGCTCAGGGTCATGAGATGGAGGGGTCGTCACTGGAGCAGTCACCGCAGTGTCTGAAACAGTCTGCACTCCCCGAGGGAAGTGGGGAAAGAGAAAAAACATGTGAACAGCAATAAACAGACTACAGGCGAACTAAAATGCTCCATACTTCCACCAGCAGAGTTGCTCCTGGGGCAGTGGAGCTAAAACTACAGTTTTAGCTTGGTAACTAACTAACATTGGTAACTAACTGGCCTGACCATAAACTGTTTCAAAGAGAAACGTTTTCAGAATCAGAGTCAGATTTATTGCCAATGTCAGTGATCAAACTTCAAAAACATAGGAACTTTTATTGATGTATGTGTTGGTGTAACAAAGAATAAAATGGTAGCAAGATATATATAAAAAAGAGGCATGCATAAAATGAAGAATTAATTATGAAAGATGAAATAGTTTTAGCTTTTTAGACTTTTCCCTCCTTCGGCATTTGCGTGAAGGTTCTCGTCAAACCGGAAGTGTGTTTTCTAAAGGAGCATGGATCTGTGGCAAAAAGAAGCAAACATGGGCGGAGTGGAATAATAAATAGACCCTTTAACCGCCAGGTTTGAGTACCCGAATGATCCTGGGAGCTATGTTGTCCGGGGCTTCATGTCCCTGATAGGGTCACCCATGGTAAATAGTCCCTGGGTGACGGGTCAGACCAAGAGCAGTTCAGAAACCTCTTATCATAAGCATTAGATAAGCATTAGATCAAAGTCATGTATGTCGCCCAGATTGGCGTTACCGGGGCCCCACTCCGGAGCCAAGTCTGGGGTGGGTGCTCGACAGCGAGCGCCTGGTGGCTGGGCCTTCCCCCATGGGGCGCAGCCCGAAGGAGCGATGTGGGGCTGTCCTCCCGTGGACCCACTACCTGTGGGACGATCCGTAAGGGGCCGGTGCAGAGAGGCGGCAGTCGAAGGCAGGGGCCTCGACGACCAGATCTCTGGACACAGAAACTAGCTCTAGGGACATGGAATGTCACCTCGCTGAGGGGAGCCTGAGCTCGTGTGGGAGGTCGAGCGCTAGCGCACAGCCTGGGCTCTGGAACCCGTCTCCTCGAGAGGGGCTGGACGCTCCATCTCTCTGGCGTCGCCCGAGAGGCGGTGGGCTGGTGTGGGCTTGCTCATAGCCCCACAGCTCAGCCGTCACGTGTTGGAGTTTACCTCGGTGAACGTGAGGGTCAGGTCCCTCCGCCTGCGGGTGGGGGACAGGTCTCTCACCGTTGTGTCGGCCTACGGGCCGAACAGTGGTGCAGACCAGGCCTTCTTGGAGTCTCTGGTAGGGGAACTGGACAGCACACTGCCCGCGGACTCCATTGTTCTACTGGGGGACTTCAATACCCACGACAGTGACACCTGGAGAGGGGTAATCGGGAGGAACGGCCCCCCCGATCTGAACCCGAGCGGTGTTCAGTTATTGGACTTCTGTGCTAGTCACAGTTTGTCCATAATGAACACCATGTCCGTGCACAAGGGTGTCCATCAGGACACGTGGCACCAGGACACAGGCCGAAGGTCGATGATTGACTTTGTTGTCGTGTCATCTGACCTTCGGTCACGTGTCTTGGATACTCGGGTGAAGAGAGGGGCGGAGCTGTCAACTGATCACCACCTGGTGGTGAGTTGGATCCACTGGCGGGGGAGGAAGCCGGACAGACTTGGCAGGCCCAAGCGTATTGTGAGGGTCTGCTGGGAACATCTGGCAGAGCCCTCTGTCAGCAGGGTCTTCAACTCACACCTCCGGGAGAACTTCTCCCAGATCCCAGGGGAGTCTGGGGACATGGGATCCGAGTGGACCATGATCTCCACCTCCATTGTCGATGCGGTGGCTTGTAGCTGTGGCCGCAAGGTCTTTGGTGCCAGTCACGGTGGCAATCCCCGAACCCGGTGGTGGACGCCAGAAATAAGGGATGCTGTCAGGCTGAAAAAGGAGTCCTATCGGGCCTTGTTGGCTTGTGGGACTCCTGAAACAGTTGACAGGTATCGGTAGGCCAAGTGTACCACAGCCTGTGCTGTTGCAGAGGCAAACGCTCGGGATTGAGAGAAGTTCCGAGAGGCCATGGAGGAGGACTGTCGGTTGGTCTCAAAGAAATTCTGGCAAACCGTCCGTCGCCTCAGGAGGGGGAAGCAGTGCTTCACCAACACCGTTTACAGTTCGCATGGAGAGCTGTTGACCTCGACTGAGGATGTGGTCGGACAGTGGAAGGAAAACTATGAGGATCTCCTCAATCCCACTATCACATCTTCCGAGGAGGAAGGGGAGAATGAGATCTCGGAGGCGGACTCATCCATCACCCTGGTTGAAGTCACTGAGGTTGTTGGCTCCTTGGTGGCAAGGCTCCGGGGGTGGATGAGATCCGCCCTGAGTATCTTAAATCTTTGGATGTTGTGGGACTATCTTGGCTGACATGTCTCTGCAACATCGCGTGGCGGTCTGGGACGGTACCTCTGGACTGGCAGACCGGGGTGGTGGTCCCTCTTTATAAGAAGGGGGACCGGAGGGTGTGTTCCAACCACAGGGGGATCACACTCCTCAGCCTCCCCGGTAAGGTCTATTCCAGGTCGAATTCTACTGGAGAGGAGAATTTGACCGATAGTCAAACCTGGGATTCAGGAGGAGCCTGTGGTTTTCGTCCCGGTCGTGGAACACTGGACCAGCTCTATACTCTCCATCGGGTGCTCAAGGGTTTATGGACGTTTGCCCATCCAGTCCACATGTGCTTTGTGGACCTGGAGAAGGCATTCGACCGTGTGCCCCGGGGCAACTTGTGGGGGGTGCTCCGGGAGTAAAGGTCCAGGGCCCTTTGCTTAGGGCTGTCCGGTCCCTGTACGACCGGAGCAGGAGCTGTGCTCGCATTGCTGGCAGTAAGTCAGACCTGTTCCCAGCGCATGTTGGACTCCGCCAGGGCTGCCCTTTGTCACCGGTTCATCAATTTCTAGGCGCAGTCAGGGCCTGGAGGGCGTCCGGTTTGGGAACCACAGAATCATCTCTGCTGTTTGGAGATGATGTCGTCCTGATGGCTTTCTCAAACCAAGACCTGCAGCATGCACTGGGACGGTTTGCAGCCGAGTGTGAAGCAGCTGGGATGAAGATCAGCACCTCCAAATCCAAATGAGCTTCCTCCGCCGGGTGGCTGGGCACTCCCTTAGCGCCAGGTGAGGAACTCAGTCACACGGGAGGAGCTCGGAGTAGAGCCGCTGCTGCTCCTCCACGTCCAGAGGAGCAGCTGAAGCTCGGGCATCTTTTCTGGATCCTCCTGGATGCCACTCGGGAGGTGTTCTGGGCATGTCCCACAGGGAAGCGGCCCCGGGGTAGACCCAGGACACACTGAAGGGAACGGGGAACGGGCGGCAGTAGCTCAGTTGGCAGAGAGATTGTCTTTGTTTTTCTATAATGAACGATGAACAAAATTTTCTGTCATGAAAATTGTATTTTAGCTTCAAAAGAATATAATTTATGGTATACAGTAGTATATAATATAACTCTAAAAAAATGAAAAATTATTGTGGGCTCAACATACCTGTGAGTTTTTGTCCAGTAAAACCCAATAAATCTGGATTGTTGCTTCGTCAAAAATGCAAAATCATCCACATTTTTCATATTTTGTGATATTCAGAGGTTAAATCCCAGTTTCTCCAGTGAAATCACATTGGCCTGCACTGAAAAATAAAACATTTTTTATAGTTTGAGATCTGCTGAAATGGCAGATTTTTTTTCCCCAGCACCTTTCTGTTGACATCCTGCCTGAATATTTCGAGTGAGTTGAAATCCCAAGTTTGAGCAAACAAAAATATGTAGATAATAAAATTGACCCGGAAAATTAAGAAATCTTAACCAAAAATTAAGACCAAAAATCTGCAGAATTCGTTATCAACAACATAATGTTATGTTTGAAAAGTTCTCAAAATCTGTGTGAAATATTTGTACGTTTTCCTCTTGTAAGTACACGTTTAAGGAGTGCTTTTCTTGCAGTTGATATTTAACGACATACGTTTACTTGAGTATTTGTTTTGCCCCTGTGTCTGTAGTTTTACTTAATTAACAAAATGGAGTACTTCTTGTACATTGAGTACTTTTATTGATAAACACAAGACTACACAAGATTTTTTTAGTCAAAAAACTTTAATAAATCCAGCCTAAAATGGATGGCAAAAAATCCTTTGGTACGATCCATCAAAATCTTCTTCAGTCCGAGTCCATGTATGTGTTACTTTAAGGCTGATATTCATGTTTCTGTCTCTGAGACAATTTGAAGTTACAATGTCCCAGAGAAATCTATGGATGAAGTGGAATAATTGAAATAATAAAACCTCTTTAGCAGCAGATTGGACAGTGTTGTTGTTGAGAGAACAAACTGACCAAAAAGGCCTACAGTGTCTTGAAGCTATTGTGTATAAAAGTAGCACAAATGCAGGAACAGTAGTGCTCCTTTTGTACGCAATAGCTTTGGTATTGCATGTAAATTCACTTATACCAGAGGGCGCAAGTACTCCCTCTGCTGGTTGGAAAAGGGTGAACAGGCTTTGATAACTACTTACAACATACAGTAGCTGATATGAAATGAGAGACAGGAGAAAGTATCATTTTGTCCCAAACTTTATTGGCAGCTTCACAACAAACTGCACAAGCCATTGTCAAGCCATTGTCGACATCACTTCAAATAATTTACTCCCACGATTTAGTATGCAGAGGGCCATGACAGGGATGAGCCTGACAGACGTTATCAACCCAAAAACACCTGTCACGGCCTTTTGTTTCTTATGTCACGATTCACACGCGTTTCCACAGCTGTCCGTCCATCACAGTATATGGCTTTGTAAAAAAAAAAATAAATCTGTGTTCCCAGTCCCTTCCAAAGTCCTTTAAAAAAATGTTTAAAAATCTAGAAGTTCTCTCTTGGTAAAGGTGTCCAGAGTTAAAAAGGTGGTACAGTTCACATTTACGTACAAAGAGTTGAAGAATAGAAAAAACACATGTTACAGAGAAAACCCAATGTCCTATGAAACAGTCGATGAGGCATCGACGAAGCTGGTACGTTTTGAAGCCACGTCTCCACCAGGCCAAGGCTAAAACTAAAACCAAACTATTCTATCTTTCTAAATGGTTTGAACCCGTTTTTTGGGTCTCACTGTGTAGCCCTTATCGTCCCGAGAGTAAAATTCTTCATAAAAATATCAAATGAATTATTTTATATGAACTTTTTGAAAAATATTCAGAGCAGTTTGATGGCACCTGTCAGAGACAAAGTCGTCCAGAATATTTATTCTAAATGAAATTCATTTTAAAAAAATTAAAGAATGAATGAAATAAATAGCGAAATTAAACCTTTCAAGTTCTGAAAATAGGAAAAATACACACTATTTCAGCCTTCATAAAACAAATGAATAAAGACTTCATTCATAACAAATAGTTGAATGACTTATGGTTAGAAGTTTGGGTTAGGGTATGATGGAAGTCTTTGTTCATACTTTATGAAGGCTAATTAAGCTGTAGTAATTATAATGAGTTACAAATAAAGCCTAATTGTGGTCTGCTCATTAGTTAGCTGATTAAATGAAAAAGAATTTTACTTTCAGAACAAGATATACATACATATTCACTTTCTTTCAAACCATTCTTGTAGCCTACACTGGAAACATGGCTGCTAAGACAAGACACTATACAACCTGTGTCACATTTTGTCAAATCAGTTTCTAAGCAACAGTCGTGTTGTTTTATTCATTTGTACAAGTTCAAATTGTGAGGAATGTGTGATATTACTAAAACATTTACAACCTACTCCTTCAAAAAAAGTTAAAAACTCGGGCTTTTATTTGTAAAGGTCTGAGGGCAAACACCACCCGCTACATCAATTAGCAAACATTAATTAATCCATAAGGTATTAGACATAGAAGGACCAAACAAACAACAAACAAAAATCTCAACAAAAAAATCCTTGAAACAAGGCTGTGAGATTAGCCTGTTAGCAAAGAGACAGGACACAAAATGTACTTAGAAGACGCAATAGTGCTACTCCTAAGTCAATTCAAAATAACAGAAACAACACATGATGTAGCACTGTAGACGTCATTCATATTGCTGAATACATGAGCACAAAAACATTCAGCCATTTTGTATTGTAGCTACTAGTGAGCAAACTCTTCTGTTTCCTGTCTCATTTAGCTTATTTCTTCAAGGAGGCTATCCTAAATTTTCTGATGATGCCTTCAGAATATTTTTTGTGTAAAAGTGGCACAGGCCTAGAAAAAGTTAAATTTGGGTTTGTTTGTTTTTGTTTTGTTTTGTTTTTTTTTGGGGGGGGGGGGGGGGGCCATTGTTGTAAGACCAAAGACTGTATACACATCACTGGACATCCAGAGTGTGACAGCACCCATATCATTTAGCTGGCCAATCGCGGCTAGCAGATATAGCGGCTAAAGTGGAGCCAGGCTCCATATTTGGAGATCCGAGTGCGTATCGTGGCAACTACACGGACCAATCAGGAGCGAGGTTGTTAACGGTTTCCGCTCCTCGGTAGGAGGAGACAGCGAGCTGTGCAAACTGTCAATTAAACAACCGGCCCCTGGAAAAGGAAGCACCTGATTGGTCAGTTATTATTGCTAATAACTTGATTTATTAAGAACATTATGGAAACAAAACAGCAGGATGATGTAGAGTGTGTCAAAACAGACATTTTAGTTCCAGATGGTGAGTTTGACAGAAGCAGTTACAGAGTAAAGGGCACCAGAGTCCCAATAGAAAGTGAACGGCAGCTCAGCTTGAAGGAGCCAGAACAGCCTCCATGGACACTTCCTGTTTGGAACGCGGCGGCAGCAGGATCTGGATGTCAGTAATTTTTATACGGTCCATGAGTAAGAATCAGAATTAGTTAAATTTTAGAAGTTAGAGAAAAAAAAGACAGAGGTTGTTAAAATGGAGGAGCATCACAGATAAAAGGGATTTGTCGACGCTAAACAAGGGACATTCAAAAACGCACTCAAATTAACATTCACGCTAACTCATGCATCACACACCAAGTGATAGAGATTTTGCATAGAGACTTCAAAAAAGAAGACTAAAGTTACCAATTGGATTTTTGCTGACATTCAAATATATTCTGCTCCAGTTTTGAACTGTGCAATACTTTGGTCTCTTTTTTTGTGACAACTACATTTCATGTCAATCAAAAAGTAAATTTAGCCACATGGTTTGATCATGTGATCTCAGGCTACAAAATAGAAATAAAAGCAGTGTTTCTGAGACGTACACTTTTTGCTCAATAGAATGTTAAGAGAAAGAGTAAAGAAAATATGGTGTCTTTAGTGGTTACAGCAGAGTAAGAAATAAAGAATGCCAGTTTCAGAAACACTGGTGTCAGAGAGGTGTCCATTCATCCGCTCACTCGTTCATGCACACAGACGGGGGTGGGAGGTTGGGGGGGGGGGGTGATGCCAGTGTCCGTCCTCAGGTGGAGACATGCGCTGGGTTTCTGAGCACGCTCAGTGAGGCTCCCCGTTTCATCACCACGGCAACCGCTACAGCTTCTACGTTTCTGCACCAGACAAAAAAATGTCACCGTTACAAGATGGTCTCAAAATGACCTTAACTATAACTCTACAGATACACAGTCATGGCCGAGTGGTGGCTCTCCTGAAATTTTTCCACATTAAGTATTTCTTCATGAAAAGTATTGCAATTGGGCTGGACAAAAGGATTGGCACCCTTTCAAAATTGTGGATCAATAACTTTGTTTAAGCATGTGATGCTCGTTTAAATCCACCTGGGGCAAGCAACAGGTATGGGTAATATAAAAATCACACCTTAAAGCAGATATAAAGGAGAGAAGTTGACCCAGTCTTCACATTGTCTATGCCACACTAAGCATGGACAACAGAAAGAGAAGGAGAGAACTGTCTGAGGCCTGGAGAACCAAAAATGTTGTGGAAAAATCTCAACAATCTCAAGGTTAAAGATCCATCTCCAGAGATCTTGATGTTCCTTTGTCCACAGTGCACAGCAAAATCAAGAAGTTTGCAACCCATGGCACTGTAAATAATCTCCCTGGATGTGGACGGAAGAGAAAAACTGATGAAAGGTTGCAACACAGGATAGTCCAGATGGTCAGTCCTGCAGGCTCAGGGTGCATCAGTGTCAGCAGTTGGCATTAGTGCTAACTAACTGAATGGTAGTGTCTAATGGAACACAGTGTTTTGTTCACAAGACCAGAGAAGAAGCTCTGCTCACACACAGGTGACACGGCCAAGGAGCGCGTGTGTGTGTGTGTGTGTGTGTGTGTGTGTGTGTGTGTGTGTATGTGTGCGTGCCTGTGTGTGCGTGTGAGTGTGCCTGTGTGTGCGCCTGTGTGTGTGTGTGTGTGTGCGTGCGTGCGCGTGCCTGTGTGTGCGTGTGTGTGTGCCTGTGTGTGCGCCTGTGTGCGTGTGTGTGTGCGTGTGTGTGCGTGTGTGTGCGCCTGTGTGCGTGTGTGTGTGCGTGCCTGTGTGTGCGTGTGAGTGTGCCTGTTTGTGCGCCTGTGTGTGTGTGCGTGTGCATGTGTGCGTGCCTGTGTGTGCATGTGTGTGTGTGTGTGTGTGTGTGTGTGTGTGTGTGTGTGTGCATGTGTGTGTGCCTGTGTGTGTGTGCCTGTGTGTGTACACAGGGCTCACACACACTGATAGTGTGTCCACAGGCCAAAGTACGGTCTGGACTATCAGCTGCACTTTGCTCCACACATGTCAGACACATGTCCTTCTCATGTCCCTCTGAACACTGTCTTTATGTAAGACCTCCTGTATCTATGGCGACACAGCACAGTGGAGTGCACACTGTACCGTTCAATTTCCCAAAGCATCTCAAGACTGTCACTAACAACTCGTTTAGTGGTTGACAGCCAAACGATTATTTCGATTATACACTGTGATTTTTAAAACAATATTTGAACCACATAAAAGGTGACTGGAGGCTTCTAAATAGAGAATAGAAGGAGAAATAGATTGAATAATACCACTGTCTTTTATATAAAAAGTATTTCTGTTTGTGTTTTAGAGTGTGTTTTATCACAACACAACTACAGCTTTTTTCTTATAGTGGACTTGTCACAATTAGTAGATTCATTGCAGATGTTCAACATTCCAGAATATCTATAGTTTAAATTGAACTGAGACAGCTCAGACTCCTCAGGCACAATTTGCTGTTTCAACGTCAGATTGCAGATGTACCTGTGGGCTCGTCCTCACTCTGTTCCTGTGTCTCGGTGAACTCAGCTTCTGAAACAAAACAAGTATTAGATGGTCCACATTTATTTTAAGCCTACCTTTTTGTATTCAAATGTATTATATAGATTAGATCGACTAAATGTGCACATTTTGGTAATTTGACACACATTCTACATTATTAAGCCCGAGCCGAAGGACTAATTTAAAATTATGTCCGGAGCCCTGAAAAATTGCAAAAAACAAGTAGTAAACAAGCATGACCAGGCTCATGTCTGGTATCTAATCAGTGAGCTCTAACTTTGTGTGAAGACCTGAGAAAACATATTGAAAGGCGGGTCAGTTGCGGCACCTCAAAATCTATTAACATGGGGCTAATGGGAGCTCAGCCCAAAAAAATACCACTGTGACAATATGAAACTGAAAAATCAGCTCAGGACATGTAAAAAATATTATTATGACTCCGCCCTATACCCCACTGGAAGTCAGCCATATTGGATCAAGCCCAGGACTGACAAAAGCGCACTCCAGTGTACTTTTGACATTTCCTCCATCAGTTTGAGTAGAAAACACCAAAAGTCACTAAAGCCACATACAATGAAATATCATCAATTATATTTTTTATAAATTTAATACATATATTTTAATAATAACAAAATAGCATTTTTTTTAAACAACAAACATTTTGGATTAGAATGGACCCAATAGAGCCCGCATACAGATTTATGAGCTGAACACAATGATATGCTAAGATCTAGCGCCCTCTTAAAATGTAATTTTTAAAAATTCAAAAAAGATATTCAGTTTGTTATAACCTGGTGGAATTTTTTTTATATATAAGTTTTTGTTTTTATTATTATTGTCACCACATTAAGCAATTAATATTAACAAAAAGGACATTTTATTTGACAAAACATTCACATTTTGTGGTTTGTTTTTTCTGTGAGGGACATTTTGGGGGGAAATTGCTCTGCGGTGCCCCCTATGGAGCAGAAAACAAAAAATGTTTCTTGTAGACACATGATGAAATTTGGCACACACATTCTCCATATCACACTGAACTAGAAAGCCACTGGCGATATAACTGTATCCTACTGAGTCAGAGAGTGTTCATGGCACTGAATGCAGTAGTATACATAGATATCATTTGTGGGGGGAGGGGTGATGTAGGTGGGAAAGGCAGGAGGTGAGAGGCGGGCTCTTCACAGTTTTAGAACTAAAATGATGTTGTGTACGTGACATCAGTCTGCGCTCACTCATCTAGATTTGATGTTAGCATGCCATCTACAGGCATGAGTGGGAATTACCACGAAAAAAAAAAAATTCCAAAAACCAACATGCTTATGTGTGCATGGAGTTGTACTGAAGATGATTTGAGTCAGAAATGCTCAGTCTGGAAATGATTTATGAACTTAAAAGCAGCACAGGAGACCCAAGGTCACGTATGTAACTATGGTTCTATGAATCCTGAAGGGATGGTCAGAAGGTACGAAATAGAACTCAGTTTCTCTAAATATGACATCATAAACCGGGGGAAACGTGTTCTAAGACGCTCAGGGCTGGGGGTCAGGATTAAGGAGAAGCAAGAATGAAGCTAAATACAAATCCAGGTATGTTCTGATAAGGAAACAATGGAAGAACCTTCTAGAAGTTTACGTGTCACAGTTGATAGGTACAAAAGTTTCTTTACATTGGAATCAGGGAGTGCTTGATTAGTTAAGCAAACATCTCACCTGTCTCCATTGTGGCCTCCTCCTCCTCTGCTTCACCTTCTTCTGATGGAGCATGTTCTTCTTCCTGTTGTACTTCCTCTAATACTTCTTCTACGGCTTCTTCCTCTTCTACCGTTTCTTCAGCTGCCTCTGCCTCCTCTGGATCCTCTTCCTCAGCTGGAGCTTCATCTTCTATTACCTCTTCTGAAGGGACCTCCTCTTCTACAGCAGCTGGTTCCTCGACAGGTTCCTCGACAGATTCCTGGACAGGTTCCTCGACAGTTTCCTGGACAGGTTCCTCAACGGCTTCCTCGGCGGGTTCCTCGACGGGTTCCTCGACGGCTTCCTCGGCGGGTTCCTCGGCGGCTTCCTCGGCGGCTTCCTCGGCGGCTTCCTCGGCGGCTTCCTCGGCGGCTTCCTCGACGGCTTCCTCGACGGCTTCCTCGACGGCTTCCTCGACGGCTTCCTCGACGGCTTCCTCGACGGCTTCCTCGACGGCTTCCTCGACGGCTTCCTCGACGGCTTCCTCGACAGCTTCCTCAACAGCTTCCTCGGCTTCAGGGGCTTCCTCCTCAGCAGGTTCCTCTGCTGCTAGTGCCTCCTCTACAGCTTCTTCTTCCACTGCAGCTGCCTCCTCCAGCTCAGCAGTACCAGCAGCCTCCTCTAGGGCGGCCTCCACCTGTCGGGTCAGTTCCTCCCCAAGTGGGTCCACAGCCAGCTTCACCTCCTCTGCTTCCTCTGCTGCTGCGGGCTCGTCAACCGCCGGCTCCTCCTCTACTGGAGCAGCCTGGAATTGCAACAAGTGTAAGAGATGTTGCACTTTATTGTTTTAATATCAGTATAAATAATTCACTCAATTCCACTCAATGGTATGGAACAAGCTCGAGCTCTGATCTCCTTCCCTTATAACCGTGTTCAGTCGATGTAAAATGTTTCGCATATGCTGAAAACGCTTTGTTGATTCAGTAGAAAACACAACATTTCCCCTTCTCCCATTTTCTCTTTTAAGAAAGAAAGAAGGTATTACTTTACACGGGGCAGAGCTCAACAGAAAATAAGATTTATACGGACTACAAAGAGTGTGACTTCTTGTTGCACGTGTTCATTAAACATTTTACACAAATCAATCAACTTTATATAATGTTTTAGCGGCGAGATTTTTTCCTCGTTCGCAATTTACATGAAACCGGAAGTGCTTTTACAACAGGAATGTGGCTCTGTGGCAAAAGTGGTAAGTAGTATATATGATTAATCCATTCACCTTTTTCTGGAGTTTCAGCGGGTAATTATATAATATTTTAGCAGCAATACTTTTTCCTCTGGTTCTTTATTGAAATAAATGGAATTCCTGCTCAACTGTGTAAGCAACAGTCCAAGTAAAAGTGGGTGGGGCAGAATAAGGTGTAATGATCTTCAGTATTATGAGTAGAGCACACACCTCTTCAACTGGCTCCTCCTCTGCAGCTGGAAGCTCCTCCTCCAGAACCTCAGGGTCCTCCTCTATCACCTGCAGACACACACAGTCATGTTTGATCTGAACACAGAAGTACATCTAGCAGCCTGAGGGGGCCTTTGAAATGGTTTGATATTTTTTTAGAAAGACCAAGAGGCTGTTTCTAAGGAGGCCATCCATTTTCAGATTTAGCAACAATTAGTAGCAGGTTTGCTTCTGAGCGCTTTGGAGCACTGTGGAACGCTTTGGAAGGCTTCGAAACACTTTAGAACTCTTTGGAATGCTTTCAAACACTTTGGAACGCTTCTTCTAATCCCATGTATGCAGATGACATACTGTACATACAACAGAACAAATGTTTTCTTAAAAAATTCAAATCCAAATCAGCGATTCACAAAAAGACATTTAGTAAGTTTGTGTCATAGTTTGTGTCATATAAGTTAACATCAGTGGAAATGCTGCGCTTTATCACAAGATCAAGTCAGTATTTGCTTGTCTTGTTTTGGCCTGAGTCTGCATTCCCTCTTGTACAATCATCCGCTTTGGATCATTTAAATAGACCGATATAGACACTTTCTGACTGTACCAAGCTGCTCCAAAGTGAACCAGAGGAAACACGGCCATATAAAAGTACAAAGAAGGGTTTGGTCTTTTAAAGGTGATGCTTTGCCTGGTGTGTTCCACAGTGTGGCATTAAACAGCTCTCATTATGAGCAGAGTGCCACTCCAAATGTCTGACCTCTAACCTGACCCGGTAAGATAAATGCCACACTGTGGAACATTTCACACAAAGCAGTAACTTCACTATGGAAACAAACAGGTGGAGAAGTCAACCCCAGAAAAGTTACACCGTGCAACTTTAAAATGTTGGACAGCACAACATTTTGTACTGATTGCTCCAGACGTCCTCAGTGCAGATGTGAGGAGAGGGTGCCACATATGTATTAGTCCTACACACCTCCTCTGGCTCCAGCTCCGGTTCCGGTTCAGGTTCAGGCTCGGCCACCTCAGGCTCTGGTTCTGGTTCTGCTGCTTCAGCCTCCGGTTCTACAAACATCAAGATACAACAATTATTATTATTATTCATTATTATAATTATTACATATACAGGAAATGCAGCACAGAGCAATTATTAAGAATTAGCGTGCACTCTGAGGTCCGAGGTTCCTTATGTGCAGCACTTTGGGCGTTTATAAAATGTGCTATATTTACTAAATCAATTGGATTGGAATTATTAATCCATTAAGTTTTCGTGGCTTCAATTTCATACAATTGTAAACACAGCCAAAATAACAAATTTGAAGGCGTCACATACAGCTGCCAAAATGATCGCAATAAGCAATAATATTAAAATCTATGGGGTGCACGGTGGCAGAGCGGTTAGAGCTCCTGCCTCCCAATAAGGAGATTGTGGGTTTGAATCCTGGACCAGACCAACATCACACGCTCTCTCTGGGTAAGGTCTGCATGTCCTCCCCGTGTTACTGTGGATTCGCTGACTCCTCCCACCGTCCAAACACTTGCATGTGTATAATTGTGTGGGTGGTTAATTGGTAACTCTAACTTGCCGTAGAGAATGAATGTGAGAATGAATTGTTGTCTGTGTCTTTGAGTTGGCCCCTGTCCAGGGTGTACCCCGCCTAAGGCCCAAAGTCACTGGGATAGTCACCCGTGACCCCTAACGGGAACAAGCAGTAGAAAATGAAGGAATGAATTAAATTCCCATTACTACTGCTTTTCATTAAAAACACAAACTGTCCATGTTTTTTGTGTCATTTGACTTCTCTCAGCTCATGCATGTTCAGGAGTTTGTGTGTAGTTTGACGATTATTCAATCACTAAATTAGTTGGCAAATAACTGATTACTGTAGTTGTGATTAATAAATTGTTTCAGCCCTACGTCATGTTCTGAGGAGAAAATAAAAGTACAAACTTCTATTGCTCGCCTTTAACATATTGAAAGAATTGATGCCATAATTACTGTCAGGGCTGGAAAGAGTTGTAGCATTTGTCCAGCAGGAGGAGCTATGACTAAAGCGCTGGAGTTACCTGGAGGAGCAGCAGTGTCCTCTGCCACAGCCGCCTGGATCACCTCCTCCTCCACAGGCACAGGGTCCGGCTCGATCACCGCTGAACACACAGCATTTCATCACAACATCATCACTGAGGATGTGACGGATTACTGTAAGAAAACCCTAACCATCATATATTTACTTAAAGGTGCAACTTTTGTCTCCATGGAGAGGTTATTGTTTTCAATAACAATCGATTAGACTTATGCATGTCCATGGAGTGACAGACGACGGCCTGTCATTAGAATGTTAAAAAACTCTGGACTGAAGGTGATTGGAGGCTAAATGAAGTAGACCAGTTTATTCTCAATGATTAACTGATTGACAGATCCAATTGTAAGTCTTCATGACAAAAAAAAGCAACAGCTTGGAATTTCCAAGCAAGAAATGTGAGTTACTGTACTCGCTTCTTTATGACAAAGAATGGAAAAATACACATTTTTAGACTCAAAATTGTATTTGAGTGTTAAAGTGTGTAATATATCTGTAAATAAAGTGTAAAACTATAGTGTGGTCAACATTTCTGAGCTGTTCAGTAAAACCTAAAAATCAGGATTTTGCCTTAAAAAGAAAAAAACGCTGCCTGTGGTCGAGTGGATAGCACGTATGCCTACTGTGTGGGGCAGGACACAGCGCTGTGAGTTCCAGTTCGGCTCTCGACAATGTGCTGCATGTCATTCCCCAATCTTGTCCCTGTTTCACGCTGCTCTGTCCTGTCAAATAAAGCCTACGGCCCAAAAATAAAAGACCCTTTCATAACCAGCCATTGACTCCAGATACAGTACAATCCCATGTACAATGAGTTCAAAGCAGCTCTGACATCACTCACATGTGTCTGTGCTTTTACTTGGTTCAGCTCAGATCTGCTCCTTCTCTGCATTATGTTCTGTTCTTGTTACTTGGTGAAAACCGTTTTAGTCCCTGATGATTGGTTTAGAGCTTGTGTAGTTGGTTGGCGTTACCTTCTTGAGCAGGTTCCTCTGGTGTGGCCTCCACAGGAGCAGCTACCTCCTCACGAGTCTGGACCACCACAGCCTTCTCCTTCAGACCTGCAGTGGTTACGGACGCTTATTACACTGCGTTTAACTACATGTGGTCTCATCTTTTTGGTTTCAGCAGATTCAAACATTGTGTGAGAAATATTTTATAGTTCCAAGTAAACAGAACAAGTGTAGAAGATTCAAGTTTTAGGAAGGAGATTGCTTATAGCTTCATTGAGGGGAGGACTCTGGTTGGCCTAAAATCTCCATTTTTACTATAGAATTTATCCATAAAAAAAGACAATTATAAGTAATTTGTTCTTTCAGCCCAGAGATGGCTCAGTTTGGATAACAAGGAAAACAGTATTTCAGCATTTTTCATAGTAAATGAATGATATCAAGACAAACACAAAAACGGTCTAATTTCAACTAGTTCACACAATATTAAGGCTTCAAATAAGGCAACACAAACTATGACTCATTTTGGACCCTCTTCGACACTTCCTACACACTGGTTATGACAATATGCACATACACGAGCAACAGTAAAAGTGTGATGTTTCTCCTGCAGACTGACATGAGATCAGATAAGTCAAACAAACAATACATACTGTATCTCCATATCCGTCTACACGGGAGATGGTTTGAGGAGAGTAACAGCCCTCAGTATAAGGGCTCTTCTATATAAAAGTGTAATGTTGATATTATCAAAGAACACACACACCAAAAAATCAAAAAAAAAAAAAAAACAGGACACATTTTTCCATCAGATTTTAATGACATAAAAGGACTGTAAACGTGATTTTCACTTGGGTAAAATCTTTGTTCTCTTGTCATGACAACTAATTAAAGGACTGGGCATGGATTGGAAGTACAATCACAGGAAATACTTTAGAGTGGTTTCATAGAGTCTTCCTGTAGCAGTGAGTCTCCTCACCAGACATTTGGTCGACACAACGTATTCAGCACCAGCAGAAGTTTACTGTCCAATGTCTAATGAAGAGAATGTCACAAAGAGCTCATCTGTCTGAACTACAAGAAGAAACACATACAGCACAGTTTGTTTTGCTGATTATTCATGTGCTGATGATCTACTACGCAGTGAACTTGTGAGTAGGATCACAACATTCCTGTTAGCATCGCACCATCATCCCAAAATAACAGACTAGAGTGGGAGATGGAACAAAAATTGATAGTATCGCAGTCACTGTGAGATATGCAAAATGACACAGTTGATTCTAGTTTGTATTTCGCTTATGTTTAAGAACACATTCTGCATCATTTGTGCTGTTCTTGTCCTTCAAACCTGCTCTTGTAACTTTACTTTAGCATCTGTTTTAGAACTGAAAAATAAGTGCACTCTCAGTTAGGCATTCCCTCAGTTAGTGTTAGCGCTCCATCTACTGGCAGCAGAGGGAGTTACCATGAGGAAATACCGACATGCTAATGTAAGCATGCAGTTGAAATGAAGATGATTTGAGTCAGAAATGCTGTAAACAGCACAGGAGACCTCTGGATCTTCACCTTTGATGTCGCTGACCTCCTCGTGTATACTCTGCCCCAGTTTCTGTCATCTTTAGCTCTTCTCTGCCCTGTTCTTCTTGGGCCTCTCCTTCGCTCTCCTCTCCATCTTCTCACCTTTCATCGCCTCTGTTCGGCTCTTCACCTCCTCTCCTCCTCTGCTCTCGTTCTTGGCTCGCCTCACCTCCTCCGATTGAGTCTTCTCCGCCTTTATCTTCTCCAGAGCCTTTTCCAGCTCGTCCCGCTCCATCCTCTCCTCCTCCTGTTTGAGTCGTGCAGCCACTCTCTCCCTGACGCGAGCCGACATGTTGCTTCTGCCCAGCTCCAGCGCCCTCAGCTCCTCCTCTTCGGCCAGCAGCTGACGGACCTCGGCCAAGGCCATGCGAGCCAGTTTCTTGGCCTCGACCCGCTCATGGATGAGGGACAGCTGCAGTTTGAGGGCCTGGCGGAGTTTGAGGTGTGCGGGGTTGGGTTCTGGGTGGGTGTGCGTAGAAAGACACTAGTGGGTTTTTAAAGTTTGTTTGAGTGAGAAAAACCATGCAAACGTCTGGTTACAGCGACACAGCACAGCAAAGCAGGCGTGTGTTGAACGTAGCACAGCAAACCTGTTACTCTGTACTTGTCAGAGTGGTTTTCAGAGCCCTACTTTTAATATATATATAATATATAGTGTACAGTGTAGCAGTCTCTTACTTGAGTCACATTATTTTGAAGTAACATTGCTGGAGTACTTCTCTGCCCGTCACACAGAGGCGGTAGCTGAAGCACAGTTTGCAATGCCAGTGGAGGGGATTGAACCAACAAACGGCTGGTTAGTAGGCGAGCATTTCCAGTTATCCAGTTATCACAAAATGCACATGGTCTCATAATTGTATTACAAATCATTTCTTAATGTATGTGATGTGTATCTTGTTTATTCCTAGAAAGAACCAGTAAACATTTACGGTTTTAGTAGATGTTGAATTTTTATCTCTATTGCCAAAACTCTAAACAGATAAAGTGTTATAATATAAAAGCTAGGCAGAGGACTTATGTTTACTCCATCAGACTTTTTGGTGAACTTTTTGGCCTGAAACCCAATAGGGAGGCACAGCTGGACCTGGGGTCATGGAAAATAATGGTTCGTTAGATTAAATAAACACAGGATTTTTGGCTGTCATCCAAGAATCTGACCACGAGACAGTCAGAGCACAGAACAGAGATAACGGACAAATGTACACCAGCACTTCTGTCCAAGGACGGTGACATAGAGGTGCACAATATCTAAACTAAATCTAATGTAACAAGCTAAATATATCGCACGATCGATATAGCAGTTTTCTTACAGAGTCACTATTCAAAACTCTAGTTTTATTTTAGTCCTAATTTTGACAGAGCAAGTGTGGGTTCTTTTGAAATGACTTGGCACAATGGTGTTTTACAATTGGGGTGCACTTTTTTTTTTTTTTTTTCAAAAAAGGTGCACTGAATAACTTTTCGGGTGGTGGATATGTCTTTGCCTTGAATGTTCCACAGTTTGGCATTAAAGGACACATTGGCCTTTAACCTTGCTCTTGTTCCTTTACTTACTGGCACAAAATAATGTTTGTACTAACAACCACACATGACTTTCACACATGAGGTATTTGGTGTCAGCGCACCGCCTACAGGCAGCAGATGTTATATCCCTTATGACCTGTTTGGGGGAAAAAAGGCACATTTTTGTAATTTTTTACACTTAGAATGGTCATAACCTTCTGTTTTAGAGATATTTGGATAATATTCTTTTACAAACCTTTGTTTGATCTGTATTTTTTTTAAACTCTATTAGAAATTTTGAAATCAGCCATTAGTACAGGATTTACTCATTTTCTTCCCACTTGTCCTGTTGGTGCCCTTTTACTCCACTTTTTTGACAGCTGTAAAAAATATAGTTTATTTATTTTTCAAACTTTTTTGTTTAAATCTGTGAATCCACTTCCCAAGATTTTAGTATCATTACAAAAGGCATTAGAAAAAGCTAAATTACAGACGTGCTGAAAATGTCACACAAAGTGGCCAATTCTTCATGTAAAATATGAATATAGGCCAGATTTGTTTTTACCTTTTATTACAGTCTTGGACATGTCAAAGATGACAACTGTGGCTGTGCTATGATGCAAAAACAGGAGTTTGTTTTTTCTCCTGCTTGTCCTGTTGGTGCCATTTTTTCCTCCATTGACTTCTATTTTAACCACTTTTTTATTGCTCTGCAGTGACACTGTAAAATTGTGAATTCCTGATCATTTATGGTTTTTCCTTTTCAGAGCAGATGAAATTTGGTATTTTTATTGCTTATTCTGAAATGCCTCCATTTTCCTTTTAAACAGAGCTCAGTAAACAGAGACAGACTTTCTCCATTCTCTATGGGGGTCTCTGGAGGGCTGTTTTTGTACATGGACGCTCCGGGGGCGTGTCCTAACCAGGGGCGGGGTGCAGGTTTGTTTTTTGTAAATGTTTATGTTTGCGCATAGAACGGTGTGTAATAAAGGGCTATTCAAATACAGCTCATTTTTGGTAAATGAAGACACACCCCCATATTTGGGTGTCTATAGAAAGTCCCATAGAAATAATAATGACAAAGAGCACTCATTTCATCTGTTCTGAAAAGGGGAAAATACAAATGATTGGAGCGTCACTGCAGAGCAATCAAAACAAGTGGTTATGATGAAAGTCAATGGAGGAAAAAAATGGCGCTAACAGGACAAGTCAGAGAAAAACCTGTTTCTGAAAAATAAAAAAATAACCTAAAAAAAATAAAAATCCTCAAAGCCAATGTTGTCACATGTATGTTATAAAAGGTCATTTTGTGTGATATTTTCAGCACCTTTGAATTTAGCCTTTTCAATGACCATTCAAATATCAAAGCCTTTGACTGTTTTCTTATGTTGAGTATTTGTGGACAAAACTGAAATGGATTAACAGGTTTAAACAAAAAAAAAGTTAGAAAAATAAATAATCTAATATAC
This sequence comes from Rhinogobius similis, assembly GCA_019453435.1. Lineage (NCBI taxonomy): Eukaryota > Metazoa > Chordata > Actinopteri > Gobiiformes > Gobiidae > Rhinogobius > Rhinogobius similis. The sequence goes on from CM033632.1 coordinate 37,466,090, forward strand.
TTTTACAGCTGTCAAAAAAGTGGAGTAAAAGGGCGCTACCAGTAAATAAGGACGGATTTTCTAACAGGTCACAAGGGCTATCTCTGGGAAAATAAACAAAAGTTAGCGTAGTAAACATGCAGTTGCACTGAACTTGATTTGAAGCAGAAATGCTCAGAACGAATCTGGAGAGAAATTCTCAACTCAGGAGGAAATTTAAAACTGTGTGTTTTTGTGAGGCTGAGTTCGTAACCAGGAATACGTGAATGAAACTAAATACAACTCCAGCTATGTTTTTGATGAGATAATAATATGGTTTAAATGTTACAACGCTCTCCACAGATCTGACTTGTAACTTGGGCTGATGGTGTCGCCGTGGAGATGGGTATGTTTAAAGCCCTACTGTGGAACACTTCAAAGCAACAGCATTTCCAAACAGGTGGTGTACTCTCCAAAAAAATACAAATACAAAAAATACTTTTTCCCTAAAAACATAATTTAGCAACTGAGTTTACATAATTATTATTAAAATATGTTTGTGTAAAGACAAATGCTCCATCAGTATTGAAACATATTTATCTTTTACATTACATATTTGAAGCAATTGTGTAGTTAATTATTGTGGTTTTGTAATTAGTCATTATATTGAAGGAATGAAATATCGATTTTCTGTCAATGCACAGGATCAGTTAATATGTTGGGGATCGACAACAAGTTCAAGAATCATGTTGAAAAAGCTGGACTGGTGCATCTCTACCTAATAAATAATATAAATACACAGCAAACATGAAATGTTTTTCCTGTATATCGTGCAACTCTCATTTGGATAAGTAAGTCAGTTGTTTACTCTATGCTTTAGTTTGGCACCGCAACCAGGAAAACCATGGCAGAACATCAAACTTACATTCTATTACAGTTAGTTTAGTTTCAAATGCACACTGCACAGTCAGCCCGTGCAGGTACCTCTGTTAGCTCCCGCTCGGGCCTCACCTCCGGGTTGGTCATCTGACACAAGACAAACACGGTTAAATATGGTTCACAAAAGTCACATGTGTCCAAGTCTAAGAGAGTTAGGTCTTAGCCATATTTGGTCTGGAACCTCACAAAGAACCAACCAAGAACAAGCTAAAGAGAAATGACCTGACACCTGAAATGTTAGTTTTATTTAAAAGACGCTGCACTGGATTTCTACCGAACAATAAAAAACAGAAGTGGTTCGTTTCAAACTGTTGGCAGCAGTCCAAAAGTAGTCCTCGTGTTCTGAGCCTCCTAATTGTTTATCAGAGGAGAAGCAAATTTGGCTGTCATGGTAAAGCTAACAACAACTAGCATGCTAACTGCTAACGTCCTAATTTTCGGAGCATCAAAGGCTCTATAATAAGCAGCACACAGCACACAGCACACAGCACACAGCACACAGCACACAGCACACAGCAGTCTCATTTGGACCAGAAGAGCTGCTAATCCTCATTGAGATGGTACTTTGTCTGTCAAAATTCCACAGTCTGTCTCCCCTGCCTCCCCTGTCTCCCCTGCCTCTCCTGTCTCCCCTGCCTCCCCTGTCTCCCCTGCCTCCCCTGCCTCCCCTGTCTCCCCTGCCTCTCCTGTCTCCCCGGTTCCCCCCTGCCTCTCCTGTCTCCCCTGCCTCCCCTGCTTCTCCTGTCTCCCCGGTTCCCCCCTGCCTCTCCTGCCTCCCCTGCCTCCCCTGTCTCCCCTGCTTCTCCTGTCTCCCCTGCCTCCCCTGCCTCTCCTGTCTCCCCCGCCTCTCCTGTCTCCCCTGCCTCCCCTGCTTCTCCTGTCTCCCCTGCCTCCCCTGCCTCTCCTGTCTCCCCTGCCTCCCCTGTCTCCCCTGCCTCTCCTGTCTCCCCTGCCTCTCCTGCCTCCCCTGCCTCCCCTGCCTCCCCTGCTTCTCCGGTCTCCCCTGCCTCTCCTGTCTCCCCTGCCTCCCCTGTCTCCCCTGCCTCCCCTGCCTCCCCTGCCTCTCCTGTCTCCCCGGTTCCCCCCTGCCTCTCCTGTCTCCCCTGCCTCCCCTGCCTCCCCTGTCTCCCCTGCCTCCCCTGCCTCTCCTGTCTCCCCGGTTCCCCCCTGCCTCTCCTGTCTCCCCTGCCTCCCCTGCCTCCCTGTCTCCCTGCCTCCCCTGCCTCTCCTGTCTCCCGGTCCCCCCTGCCTCCCCTGTCTCCCCTGCCTCCCCTGCTCCCCCCTGCCTCTCCTGTCTCCCCTGCCTCCCCTGCCTCCCCTGCTTCTCCTGTCTCCCCGGTTCCCCCCTGCCTCCCCTGTCTCCCCTGCCTCCCCTGCCTCTCCTGTCTCCCCGGTTCCCCCCTGCCTCTCCTGTCTCCCCTGTCTCCCCTGCCTCCCCTGCTTCTCCCGTCTCCCCGGTTCCCCCTGCCTCCCTGTCTCCCTGCCTCCCCTGCCTCTCCTGTCTCCCCGGTTCCCCCCTGCCTCTCCTGTCTCCCCTGTCTCCCCTGCCTCCCCTGCTTCTCCTGTCTCCCCTGCCTCTCCTGCCTCCCCTGCCTCCCCTGCCTCCCCTGTCTCCCCTGCCTCTCCTGTCTCCCCTGCCTCCCTGTCTCCCTGCCTCCCCTGCCTCCCCTGCCTCCCCTGCCTCCCCTGCCTCCCCTGCCTCTCCTGTCTCCCCGGTTCCCCCCTGCCTCTCCTGTCTCCCCTGCCTCCCCCGCCTCTCCTGTCTCCCCTGTCTCCCCTGTGTCTCTTGTAGTCTCCTTCTTCACAAGATACTGCTGCTCTGAAGCTCAGGGAGGAAGGGGAACATCAGGGCAGGAAGAACAGGAAAGACCTTCACAAAGGCCACGTCCTTTAGTCCAGACGTGTTTCAACGTACAGCGAGTTCCAGAGTCAGCCCCGGCTGACAACAATATAATATATAAAAATATTTTTTAAATGAATGAATGAATGAAAAAGACAAATAATAACAAATATTTTAAAAAAATTAACAATAAATAAATTCATAATAAAAGAAAAAAATAAATAAAAGAAAAATAAATATAATTGTTGTCCGTTTCCAAAAATCTTGAGCAGATACATCGATACAATCAAGACAAAAAATATCCAAAGATTCCTGAGGCGCTTGTTCAGTCTGTGCGGAAGTCGACATCAGGCAGAGTTTTTCAAGTGGAAAAGTCTTAAAATGAAAGGGCTCCAAAAGTCATCAAAACAGGACATCATCAGCCAGTTCAAACGTTAGCAAGGCTTTAGCTTATATTTGTGTCTTTGGGGGTAACTACTAAAATACTTGTAAATACTGCCAATTAAAGGCCCTATGTCATGCATATTACAGGATTTGGCACTGGTATCGTTGCACTTAAATTAACTTAAGTGTATTGTATAAATGTAAAAATGACTCTGCAACCTTATGAAATGTATTCAACTTTAACATTTGGGGTCCTTGCATTATAATACTAGCTGCCAGTGTTAAAGTTCTTATAAACATTATAAAATGATTGGAATGAGTCTGGCGTATGGACTGTAAAAACACAGAGGAGCTTCACCACAAGATGACCAGTAGGGGCCGACAAAACACAAGCCCGATGTTTAGCAGAATAAAGGGCCTTCGAATTGAAACGAGGCTGATTGTTCATCCAAGGCAAGAGAAGCTCCTTTCACTTGTGGCTATTGGTTTTGTAATCCGACTATGATCACCTTCTGTCCCTGTTTCCCATCATGCCTCGCTCTTCCTGCATGCTCTTCCTCTTCTTCGTCGTCATCTTCCCGCAGATCCAGTACCCTCCTGGATCCCTGTGCCGGGCCTTCCTCCTCTTCCTCGCCCTCTATACTTTCCAGGGGGCTTATGAGTCCGTACAGGAAGGTGAAGAAAGTGTTCAACCAATCCGAGCCCTCCTCCTCCACCTCTTCTAACCAATCCAGAGCCCGCGACTGGCCAGAGGAAGCGCTGGCCAGGCCTGCGCAGACGACAGCGGTGTGATGGAGGGGGCTCAAAGCAAAAGGGATGGCAGGAAATGAAGGACAAGATGAAGAGAAGAAGAGGAGGAGAGAGGGAAGAGAAGAGTAAGTGGAGGTTTTAGAGAGGGTTTAGCTGTAGACTTAGAGAAGTTGAATAGGAGGACCAGATTCAACTTCTAGAACTATGTTGTTACTTACTGTTCTTCGATATTGACAAAAATAAATATCTCAGTCATGCTATTCAGATCTTACTCCAGTCCATCAGAAATGTGCTAAAACAAGCCTGTAAATGAATTTAAGTATGGCAAGTTTTTCATATTTCAAAACAATAATGGATACATCTCCCACCTTTAGTCTGCTGCATCTGACTATTTACTGAACTAAAGTGACTGAATGTGACTCAGGCCTCTGCATGTATGCTGTGGGTAAACATCTGGAGTGACAGATGCACATCTTGGAGTGCCTGTTAGGTGGAAAAGCGCTCTATAAATAAAAATAATCATCATCATCATCATCATCATCATCTGCAGGTTTATGTGGGGAGCTACTCTGAGGCCTGAAAGAGTATACTACAGAAGAGAAGATCTCAACTATTAGTTTAGCTAAGAATAGATATGAGACTTATTAAGAAAGTCGCCCCAAACCATGGATCTATATCTGTCTCTGACACCGGAATACTGATGTTGAAGCTGCTTGAGGACACATTAACAACATTGACAGACATGCACCGTCCTAATTGAAACAAATACAATAAAAAACATTTAAAAAGTAATGTGATCTGGAAAGAGCACGCCCCTCTGTCATTGAAAACAATACAACAGTTTTATTATACTCCCATGGTCCAAACACACAGAGGAACACGTGGCACACAGTGATGCCAAAAACATTGATCTTCGTTTCAATATTATATTTTTGGACACTACAAAAATAGTGTTCAAATATTGCTCCACATTAGAACTCAAACTGCTCAAACAAACAACTATATGCACGGATAAACTAATATGTACACAATTCATTCAAATTTGATAAAAAAAACAAACAAACAAAACAACAGATACATTTCTTTACTTTGATACCACTGATACGTTTGCACAAGAGACAACACTATACTACACATTGTCAGTATTGAAATATTCATATTTTGGTATTGGTCCAGCCATAACTCAGCCTTGGAAACATGTAAAACCTGCCACATGCTTTTTGCACTTGAACTTCAGTAGAAGTTCTAATGTAAAGTTTGATGAGAGGGCCAGAGCTTCTTTCCATGCTCTGAAAACTCCCTCTTACTTACACACACCCGTTTTAAGCACCTCTCGACTTGTGAACTCAATATTTATAAGAGCCGCTTTGCTTTGCCGGAGACAAAATCCCCGACCTACATTCACACACTGTAATATTACAGTATGTATTATATTAACTGAGATATGATTTGAAATTGAAGCCTGAATGAAAGTGTAAATGACATCACTCAAACATGTAGGACAGACTAAAGTGTGTCTCATCTGAATCAGTGGTTCAGAGTGTCCAGAGCAGGGCAGTGTGCAGTGGTCAGCAGTGGTCATTGTCAGTCTGGATTCAGCGTTAAGTCCATCTCTTTATATGAAGTATCAGTATAAACACAGCCCTGAGCTGGAGAATGATCCGAGTTCTGTGGTTCACGGATATTTAGGTTCAACGTTCTGAACACTTGTATGGCACAATGGGAGGGGAGATGGTTTTTGCTTAAACAAAACAAAACTGCACCAAACCAAACACACTCTTGATGAAGTACAAAAGGTGTTCAGGAACAATATTAAATTAACTCAATTTCGACAAAAATGTCAGATAGAATGACATTATCCAAATGGAAGTGAATTGTTCTTCACTATTTCAGAAAACCTTAAACTGGTGTTTACTTGATAATACACGTGGGCTTGTACAACTTTTTAGTTGTTCCTTATACCTCCTAATATTTCATAATGTTGTATTTTAATTGATTGTCAGTCATGCAGAAGAAACCCAAACAGACGGCCTGGTATTCAAATCACACACTAAAGAGCAGTTAAACACAAAGTAAATCAGGTTGAATGAACTTGCCTAGAAGGATTTTGGCATCTTCCACGTCAAAGTCACCATCTCCGTCTGTGTCGTAGGCCACCAGTTTACCTACAAACCATTGATTGAGATTTCAATTTGAGATTTCACAAATGAAAACAAATGATTACATTATGATCAGCATGCAGTCATGGAGCACTGACAAAGGAAATGACCAAGCTTCACGCAGATCGTGAAATGTACTTTGTATGGCTTTGTCAAGAAAATGTACTTTAAAATAATGATAGAATATACTACATTATCTTACAATAATTCTACAGAAGATTGACACATTTCCTTATGAAAACTCAAAATTATGAGAGTGAAAGAGACGAGTCCTAAGGAGAATTAGTTAAGTAATATTCCAAATTATTATGTTCAAGAAATGATTTATTAATTGACCTCACTAAAGCCTTTAGGACACCTCTGTCATGCTGTTAATAAAATACTGAAAAGGAAAACATTCAGAGTCAGAATCGGGGCTTTTGTATTCACTTTGACACTGATCAGTGTCTAATGCCCTCTACTGACAACAGTGCGAAGTGAAACATTTTGAAATGAAAAGTTAGCAGCGTGATTATTTGAAGCCAACAGGTCGATGTTTTGTGGAAACACATGGAATGTATTCAAAGGTCCTTAATTATGCATTAGTCTGTTTATTACATTTTCATGTAATAAAGTCATATTTAATTTAAAAACTATATAAATAAAGTCGTATATCATTTTGCCCCAGCACAGATGTATTATAAAAGCACCAAAAAGCTCTCAAAATGAGACCTCTGTGTGCTGTCTGCATCTAACTATACAGCTTTTTATTTCCCACAATGCAGGGAGTGCAGGGAGTGAGCCTGGTCACTCCTTCGTCTGACAAGCATCGAGTCAATTCCAAAACGTACCGTGCAATCAGGTGCGTTTATATCTGTGACACTGGTCGTCTATGTTTTAGCACAAAATCACCTCAAATTATCAGAGTTTTGTGCTTCACTCTTTGATTCTGCAGAAATTTGCGATGTTTTTCTGTCACTGTGATTTTTTTTTTTTTTGCCTTTCTTTTTCCTCGTGAGCAGCCATGTTTGTTGTGATACGGACATCTGAACTCACGAAGATTACGGAATGACCAGACTCAGAGTGATCTGTGTGGACATACAGAGAGATATCATTCTGGACTTTCCAGGCAAAGTGTGTTATTAGCATGCTAATGCTTATTAGCTTCACCGTGATGGTAAAGTCTGTTGTGAAGAGCTCTTATAAACTCATGGCGGTGACTAATTAGGATTCATTAGGAAAGTTCTGTTTATTATTTTTAACCAAAAATTAGGTACAGCGTCGTTAAAGCTTCAAGTGCAAAATGTTTTATGCATGTTTTAATGTATTTTTACAGTTTGGTGGGAGGGCACCTGTTATTATAGCTTCATATTCAAGTGGCAGTTTGTGAAGAAAAGCAGAAAAATTCCATCCAAAATGACGAAATTTCCGAGTTTCAAAAGCTCCAAGTGTAGGGTGTTCAAACTGTGCATATGCCTGAAAGGATTTTATCTTTTAATCCTTTTAAAGTATGTTTCATAAGGATGACTTATATTTTTATTTGTTTATTGTCTTATGACTCTTTTTAATCTCTAAACTTAAGCATAAAATAGGACCTTTAAGAACATTATGCAAACACAATCCTATTTCTAATGAGAACATTCAAAAGTAAATCAGTGTGAGGAGTGTAGGTTTACCTTGCAAGGCCTCAGACAGGTTAATTTGAATGCCTTTAGCCTTGTCTGCATGCAAACAAAATAATATGAAGAATTACAAGATCACCCAAAGACAGAAACAGTTACATTAACGTCGTACAGAGATATTAATAGTTCATTCGCGTGCAAAGTAATTAGAACATGCATCAGATACATTTTGTGTGGTGGAGTGATACGGTGAGCAGGTCAGTGTGGTGGAGTGATACGGTGAGCAGGTCAGTGTGGTGGAGTGATACGGTGAGCAGGTCAGTGTGGTGGAGTGATACGGTGAGCAGGTCAGTGTGGTGGAGTGATCACGGTGAGCAGGTCAGTGTGGTGGAGTGATACGGTGAGCAGGTCAGTGTGGTGGAGTGATACGGTGAGCCGGTCAGTGTGGTGGAGTGATACGGTGAGCAGGTCAGTGTGGTGGAGTGATACGGTGAGCCGGTCAGTGTGGTGGAGTGATACGGTGAGCAGGTCAGTGTGGTGGAGTGATACGGTGAGCAGGTCAGTGTGGTGGAGTGATACGGTGAGCAGGTCAGTGTGGTGGAGTGATACGGTGAGCAGGTCAGTGTGGTGGAGTGATACGGTGAGCAGGTCAGTGTGGTGGAGTGATACGGTGAGCCGGTCAGTGTGGTGGAGTGATACGGTGAGCAGGTCAGTGTGGTGGAGTGATACGGTGAGCAGGTCAGTGTGGTGGAGTGATACGGTGAGCAGGTCAGTGTGGTGGAGTGATACGGTGAGCAGGTCAGTGTGGTGGAGTGATACGGTGAGCAGGTCAGTGTGGTGGAGTGATACGGTGAGCAGGTCAGTGTGGTGCAGTGATACGCTGAGCCGGTCCGTTTGGTGGAGTGATACGGTGAGCAGGTCAGTGTGGTGGAGTGATACGGTGAGCCGGTCCGTTTGGTGGAGTGATACGGTGAGCAGGTCAGTGTGGTGGAGTGATACGGTGAGCAGGTCAGTGTGGTGGAGTGATACGGTGAGCCGGTCAGTGTGGTGGAGTGATACGGTGAGCAGGTCAGTGTGGTGGAGTGATACGGTGAGCAGGTCAGTGTGGTGGAGTGATACGGTGAGCAGGTCAGTGTGGTGGAGTGATACGGTGAGCAGGTCAGTGTGGTGGAGTGATACGGTGAGCCGGTCCGTTTGGTGGAGTGATATGGTGAGCCTGTCCGTGTGGTGGAGTGATACGGTGAGCAGGTCAGTGTGGTGGAGTGATACGGTGAGCAGGTCAGTGTGGTGGAGTGATACGGTGAGCCGGTCAGTGTGGTGGAGTGATACGGTGAGCAGGTCAGTGTGGTGGAGTGATACGGTGAGCCGTGGAGTGATACGGTGAGCAGGTCAGTGTGGTGGAGTGATACGGTGAGCAGGTCAGTGTGGTGGAGTGATACGGTGAGCCGTGGAGTGATACGGTGAGCAGGTCAGTGTGGTGGAGTGATACGGTGAGCAGGTCAGTGTGGTGGAGTGATACGGTGAGCGGTGGAGTGATACGGTGAGCAGGTCAGTGTGGTGGTGTGATAAGGTGAGCAGGTAAGTGTGGTGGAGTGATACGGTGAGCCGTGGAGTGATACGGTGAGCAGGTCAGTGTGGTGGAGTGATACGGTGAGCCGTGGAGTGATACGGTGAGCAGGTCAGTGTGGTGGAGTGATACGGTGAGCCGTGGAGTGATACGGTGAGCAGGTCAGTGTGGTGGAGTGATACGGTGAGCAGGTCAGTGTGGTGGAGTGATACGGTGAGCCGTGGAGTGACCTGGTGAGCAGGTCAGTGTGGTGGGTGATACGGTGAGCAGGTCCGTGTGGTGGAGTGTCGGTGAGCCGTGGGTGATCTGGTGAGCAGGTCAGTGTGGTGGAGTGATACGGTGAGCCGTGGAGTGATACGGTGAGCAGGTCAGTGTGGTGGAGTGATACGGTGAGCCGTGGAGTGATACGGTGAGCAGGTCAGTGTGGTGGAGTGATACGGTGAGCCAGTCCGTGTGGTGGAGTGATACGGTGAGCCGGTCAGTGTGGTGGAGTGATACGGTGAGCAGGTCAGTGTGGGGGAGTTATACGGTGAGCCGGTCAGTGTGGTGGAGTGATACGGTGAGCCGGTCAGTGTGGTGGAGTGATACGGTGAGCCGGTCAGTGTGGTGGAGTGATACGGTGAGCCGGTCAGTGTGGTGGAGTGATACGGTGAGCCGGTCAGTGTGGTGGAGTGATACGGTGAGCAGGTCAGTGTGGTGGAGTGATACGGTGAGCAGGTCCGTGTGGTGGAGAAAAATAGTTTTTCTGTAGGGATGATCTGATCCTGTTTTTCTGGCTCCAGATCCAATACGGACTGTTCTCCAATTTCCGTTCCAATCTTCCTTTTTAATGTTTTTATTGCCCTCTTTTCTTCTTGTGCTTTTATAAATAAGAATGTAATGCTGAACTTGAGGCCGGTGCACAGAGATCTCCAGACTATTACTACTTTTTTAGGCGTTAGGCGTTCCCTCATCCGGATTTTGTGTTAGCACATAATCTACTGGTAGCAAAGGGATTTCCATGGAGGGATAAACAAAAGCTACCTTGTCCCAAAATTTGAATGTAATCACGCAATAGTATGTTCAGAACGAGTCTGTGATGATCTATGGACTTAAAAACGCAGTCGATGTCCAGATCTCTCCCTTTGAAAACACAAATCTGAGAAATTTGAAATGTGAAGCTCAGAGGGACACAACCAATCAAACAGGATTAATGAAACAAGTGTGAATTGCAGTAAATACTGCATAAATCAACTTTAATCATTTGGATAAAACTTGTGCGCATCAAACCCAGACCAGAGACAGATGAATCCAGCAGCAGCAGCAAATAATAGGTAACACAGAGACGGTCAAAGAACTCATGGTAGTGTAACTCTTCAGTCTGGATTGTCCTGACATGGGTTTGGTTCTGGTTCTGCAGCAGCATCCTCTGTGCGCTGGCTCTGGAGAAAGTGAGACTGTACACCAGCAGACTCCAGTCCGGATAGGTTAGTCAGAGCCTGTTTGTGTGAGCAGTGACGTCCCAGTGCTGTGCCTAGTCCCACCAGTCTGGGTCCTGGCGCGTTCAGTCCAGTTCTCCACATAAGCGAGCCTGGTGCAGACGTGGAGCAAAGCTTCCCATGTCATTGATACCCCGCCCTCCGTGGTGCTCCATGAACACGGGTCGTGGCTGGTTCTGAGGTGGATCACAGCTGAAGCACGGATCCTCTGCCGGGTTTGGCAGATCTTGTACGGAGCGGCGGAGAGAAGCGCTCAGGCCACTCCCCGCTCCCTTCGGCCTGAACCAGGTGAACTGGTTCACCTGGGCTTGGATCAAGTCTCACTGCGCACCTTTCACACTACTGCATAGTCCTCTTGGAAGTTCATCAATTTAAAGAGGCCCACACAGTCTCTACATTTAAGACCAGGCTCAAAATGTTCCTCTTTGAAATAGTTCTACAGTTTTAGCTTCGCTGCCCCAGGAGCAACTCTGCTGGAGGAAGTATGGAGCTTTAACACTGTCCTTCTTCTACTTTCATCAACAATATTTAAGTTTTAGTTTGCCTGTTCTCTGTTCATTGCTGTTCACATGTTTTTTCTCTGTCCCGCTTCCCTCGGGGAGTGGATGCCCTGGATGAACTTAAAGGGTTTTTATTATTGTTTTTTTTTTAATCTGTATTTATTACTTATGAATTATTTATTCTATTTTTATTTTAGTGGGTTTCCCTTGCCGCGAAAGTAGGTCAGTTGCTAAATATTTAAGCTGCTTTCTACCTGTGGCCCATCGAGGCAACTGTTGTTGTGATTTTGGGCACTACAAAAATAGATTTAATTGAATTGAAGTCCTAAAAACATTAATGAATTATTTAACAGCAAATGTATATACTTAGGTTAATCTTTTGGTTTAGTTAGTTATTAGACCTTTTGAGCTACAACAACACAATTCTTTTTATGCAATTCTTTATAATTTCCCCGTTAAGATAAACACTGCTTTTTGCAGTATTCCGTGCACTTATGCCATAAATCCTGTGGGTGAGGCCACTTGAAACATGAACATGAATATTTTGGGGCGTTTCATGCAAATGACGCTGGTTTTCAGCCGCAGCATTCATCACAAGAGCTTGTGCAGCATCAGAGCATACGACAGGTTCACTTTGCACGCAGATTCATAAATACCGCAACCTCTGGCACATGAACAAATTTAAACTCAAATGTACACCCTTTTCCGATGTTGAGGCCCAGTGTACTTAGACCTGGAAAAAGCTCTGTCTGTTTTATGTTTGTCAGCATTGAAAATATGGAAATAAAGAGTGAACGGGTGAGTGGGGAGTGAGTGCAGGGGACAGGAGCAAAGCAGAGCAGTGAGAAAGCAGGAGCTATAGCTGCTCAGGGCCGTACATTTACATTTACTTCTTTAACTTAGATAAACAAGCAAATTGGTCCACAAATTTGCTTGGACACAGTAGCAAAATTCTCAATCAGTAAGTACTGACTAAAATTGTGAAAAACACTGAACAATCGTGTTTTTAATGTTCATTTCATTGCTTTTTGTGCATCACATTGTGTTCAGGGTTTATGTGCAGGGTCAGAGGTCACGTACAGCAGTAGGGATGTGAGCGGTGTTGAACAAGGCTGTCGCTTATGAAGCAGCATTAGCATTAGCATTAGCATGTAGCATGTTAGACTGAGACTCACCGAGGACCCCCTGATAGTCCACCAGGTCGAAGTAGACCACAGCCACCGAGGTCCAGACCCCGAGCAGAGCCAGCACGATGAACCAGGTGAAGAAGCTCCCGCCCCCGGAGCCAGACTCCGCCTTCTTTCCATTCTTATTGGCCACAGCTGGTTTGGTGCCATCTGCAAAACACAAAAAATAATATGTATTTTATATTGAGTGAATTTTAATCTAGACACAACCTTTTTGGGATTGGAGCATCCTCCAATGGGGTGCTTTATGACATAACAAAAAGGGCAACGTTTCAAATTATTTTCAAAGCTTTTCTGGCACATTAAAGAAGTGCCTGATTCTTAAAAATGTGAAAAACTACTAGTTCAGTTTGCAGCAGTCTATTCCGTGTATTCTTCACTGACCAAATACATTTCTGGCATACTATTTATTGATCGTGATTAGCATGTTAACGGTGCACTTCCTGGTGCACTTCTTGGAAAATTGATGCAAAAAACTGATTTTACTTTATTATGAGTACTTTACTATAGACTGTAGTGCACCAGCTTATTAGCTTTAGTTCTTTTGATAAACATAAAGCAAATTAAATGTAGTGACATTGCACGTTGTGGTTTGAATGTCTTTTAAATTTGTGCGATACTTGAACCTTGACATTTACAGACTCATTTAAGCACATTTCTGATTTTACTGACCACATGGACGTCGTAGTACCAGTCACAAAACCCATGAGGGAAGGTATAATTTTGAAAACTTAACATCATTAATCATTTGCAAAGTACATTTTTCCAACTAGTACAAAAATTATTTAAGTTTAAGTCTTTATTTTGGAGGACACTGATAAAGCAGGCCAAGACGTGGACATGAACAAAAGACTGGGAGCTATTCTGGTCTGTCTATTTCCACACAACGTTAAGAACAGCGGAGGAGAGAGAACAGGTGTGAGGAGGAGGACGAGGAGGACGGAGGAGAAGATCGCATTACTCTGAGTAAAAGGAACAGTCCAAGTGTGAACCCGTCAGGAGCAGTGGGTTTCTGTCAGATAACTATTCAAAGACAACCATTTGGACCCAAAAATATAAAAAAGGTAAAGTCGAGGAACAGCCACATTAGCTAACATGGTAACATTTATCACACTGTAGCGCCAGAAAACTTATGGATGACGGTTGCTGGAATTTCATTACTGGAGTTAGCGGTCACCCATAAGTAGAAGTATAATTTCATCTCAATATCTCCGTTTGTTTCTTTTGGCTAACTGGAAATTTGATTTATTGTGTCAAATATGTGTACTTAAGTGTTGGGTATTGTTACTTGTTACTTGCGTTAAATGAATTCACTAGATTACCCTGAAACTCAGAACTGGTACAACACAAAACCATCACCTATTGCCAAATTTAAAGAACCAGACAGACAGTATTTGGCTCATTAGATACCTTTTTTTTTTTTTTTTTTACTAAATGGTCTCAATTGGTAATGTTTTAGTAGGAAATGACATGCCACGGTATCTATTAAACCTCCAAAGTGTGCCTCAGCTCAAAAAAGGTTGAAAAACACATTAGCTCAGACCACATATGCTAACATGCCGTATGTCAGATTCAGACATCCCCAAAAATGTCTTAATTTGCCTCTTGCTTATGCCAATTTAACATGTTAACCATTAATATAAGCTGCCTAATATCTATTTGCTAGAAAATACTAAATTGCATGTGCTGGTAGAATTAGGGTTAGGCGTAGGCGACAAGCCCAAAAAAATGAATATCATGATTTTCTTGGGAGCCAGATCACAACTTCGATTTTATCATTTTGTATTGGTCAAATCCATCTGACCCACACATATTTATGGATTAATAATCATCATAATCACACACTTTATTTAACATCGATTACACGTTAAACATCAAATGGATTGGATTGTTCAACATGTCGCCTGTCATGTTGATCTTTTTTAAAGCTCAAGCTAAAGTAAGCGGCTCCACTTTATTTAGGAGTAGTTATGGGTCAACACAGTGCATTCAAACAAGTCTTCTGCTTTTATTCAGTTGTGTTGTGTCTAGTTAGACCTGTCTAGATGTCCTCTATCTGTATTAAATATTAATGGAATGTTATGATGTCACGTGAACGTAACTGTTGGCTAAGAATGTAAACTTGCCAAAGAATTACGTCGGTTATGCTACTGTGTCAACAATTTGGTTTATTTTAGCCTCAAACACCTTTTAAGTACCTTCAAGTGTCCATCGACTAATATGACACTAAACATGTTCAGGTGATTTGTCTCTGAGGCAAACAAGCTGAAGAACTAAATGTACAGCGTATGGCTCCGGGTTATGCTCTGATCAGTGGGATCATGACTTGAGTGACTGGAATGAAGCTGGTGTCGTTTATAATAATGACAGAGCATACAAAGACTTTAAAAGGAGGACAAGAAGGGACAGCAGCAGACACCTCCTCTGGGTTGGACAGTATGCTTTTGTGATCCTGCAATAGTGTGCTTAAGACAAATAAAAGAGAAAGAGCTGTTTGTAATGGTTCCACTGGAATCAGCCGTGTTTGAGCTTACTGGGCTTTGTGACTTCAGAGGAACCAGTTTCGTTCAACAAATGTATGATATCCACTTACAACTTACCCAAGCACTCCACTGATAAGCCACTTCTGCAAACAGAGAAATGAGTCGGCCAATATGCAAGCATGGCCCGAGTCCTCCACCAACGATCACATTCACAGGGCGTGGGCCACAGATCAAAATACCGCCAATATCGTGATGGTGGTTTTCAAGACATGCCAAATTAGAATATTGCATACAAAGTATGACAAGACTTTGCAAAAAGAGATTGTTAAAAGAAAAAAAAATATGGTGAATATGTGGTACTGTAACATCAGTTAATACAAGGAAAGACATATAAGCATATTTCTGTTGGATTGACACAATAAAGTCTGAATATTGTTATCGAGAAAGCCCCAAAATATGTCGAGATATTCATCTTTGTCATGCATCTTTTGTTAACACACCCCAGTACACAGACCTAAAACAGAGCTAAATAAGGAAATCAACCGACCAGCTTATGCGGGTGAGCAACTTGAGAATTCTCTATTTTTCTAGGTTTGTAATAATGCTAATGTAACAAAGATCGCATTTTAAAACACGTCCAGAAGCAAAAACGTTTGAAAGAAGACTGAAATATGACTTAGTAAGCTAATCCCATGTATTTGAGACCATGTTTGTAGAAGTCTAAGTGAAGTACGTTTTAGAGATATCAGACAGATAATAATTGTTTTTTTTATAGAGGAAATGATGCTGCAGTTGATAATGATAATTGCTGTCTTTGAAATCGCAAACAGTTGTGCTGTCCAGGTCTAGAAGGATATAAACCCGACAGACGCAATCACATTTAAACTCAGACCACCTCATTAGACAAAACAGCCTCCTCTCTTCACCGCGGAGCCTCTCGTGCACTTTGGGCCTGTCCTTTGTATAACTCCCCTCTTCACAGTGACCTCTGCTGTGCCCTTGCTCGTCCCCTGGGCTCCCCCCTCTCACCTTGCACCTCCTCTATCCCCACCGTTTCCATGGTGACGACCGGAGCCTCGTCTGTTGCCGCCGGGTCCTCCATCTCCTCCAGAACTTCGCTGAACTTCACAGCACTCCCGGACAGGCTACTTACTCCACTGCCAGCACCATGGGTCTGTGGTGGGCTAGCCTTTGTCTGCTCCTGATAAGGCTGTGGTTATTTATAGGCCACTGCACCAGCTGACCCTGACGTGAGCTCAAAAGACAACACTGACAAAGACTCAACGCTTCAAGGGACATTAGCAAGGGACTTGACTTAAAGATCCATTATTATGTTGTGACGAGCATGTCCTAGTTTGGATTACTACACAGTTTGAAAGGAGAATAATGAGGGCCAGGAAACTCTAAAGAGGAACCCAAAAACTCAGTCTTGTCTGATTTCAGGATATTGGGAGGTTATGTCTTGTCTACAGCAGGATTACTGATTTTATAGTCCCAATCCCTTAGACGTGAAAATACACACCAATCCGCCCTCCACAACCATCAAAGACATCTTGTCCCGCTGGAATTGAAATCCAAACAAGCCTGAGCGCGACCAACCGCAAGACTATCATGCATGCATACATAACATGGCATGCAGCTGTTGCTTTGGTGCTGAAATGGCATTTAATAATTTCTACAAATGCATTATTGATTATTGGTTTAATCTGTGTCGTTAGTACCAGGGTTTGATCTGTATCAGACTGAAAGTGAACGTGGCATCGTCCATCACAATATGATTTTAACGCTTGGTCAGCTCTATATTTGAACACTACTGTGAAGAATGTATTCACTACCAACACTCTTGATATTAAAACTCATTATATCTAGTTCCACTCTTCCCTCAGTAATAGCTTATATAACTTGCTTAGTGAAAGTTGTGTCAGATGTTTCCCCTGAAGCTCTCATCTCTTCTTTATCCATCGTCAACAAGAGCTGGATTCTTCACATAGTGATCCTTCTTTCAATCTCTCAGACACTTTACACAATTAAGCCATTAGGATAGATAGATAGATAGATAGATAGATAGATAGATAGATAGATAGATAGATAGATAGATAGATAGATAGATAGATAGATAGATAGATAGATAGATAGATAGATAGATAGATAGATAGATAGATAGATAGATAGATAGATAGATAGATACATAGATACATAGATACATAGATACATAGATACATAGATACATAGATAGATAGATAGATAGATAGATAGATAGATAGATAGATAGATACATAGATACATAGATACATAGATACATAGATAGATAGATAGATAGATAGATAGATAGATAGATAGATAGATAGATAGATAGATAGATAGATAGATAGATAGATAGATAGATAGATAGATAGATAGATAGATAGATAGATAGATAGATAGATAGATAGATAGATAGATAGATAGATAGATACATAGATACATAGATACATAGATAGATAGATAGATAGATAGATAGATAGATAGATAGATAGATAGATAGATAGATAGATAGATAGATAGATAGATAGATAGATAGATAGATACATAGATAGATAGATAGATAGATAGATAGATAGATAGATAGATAGATAGATAGATAGATAGATAGATAGATAGATAGATAGATAGATACATAGATAGATAGATAGATAGATAGATAGATAGATAGATAGATAGATAGATAGATAGATAGATAGATAGAGTTTCTAGTCAAGTCCTTTTTTTATCCAAGGTGTTCTTTGACCTACATTTACACTCTGAATCATTTTAAGGTGGAGCAGCGATGGCATGATGTTCTAACCTGAATTTCTCGTTTCTTGCTTTGTTTCAACAATAACTTTGAATACATAAGCGGCAATTAAAGATGGACTAAACCTTAACGGACGTCTGTCAGAGCCTTTAGTGCTATCTATCTATCGATCTTTATCACTACTGCACTAAAGGCTCTGACAGACATCCGTTTAGGTTTAGTCCATCTTTAATTGCCGCTTATGTATTCAAAGTTATTGTTGAAACAAAGCAAGAAACGAGAAATTCAGGTTAGAACATCATGCCATCGCTGCTGCACCTGTAAATGTAGGTCAAAGAACACCTTGGATAAAAAATGGACTTGACTAGAAACATATACACAATTGTATTTCTTTTTCTCACAATAATGAATACTTTTTATAGACTACATTTTTTAAGCCTAAATGGGTATTCTAAATATGACAATTAATGATATTCAACAATTATTACTGATATTCTGATTATTTGGAAGGGAACAGTATTCATGCATTATTTGACACCAAATAACAAACATTCCACAGATACATGAACTGTCTGACTTTTCAAATATGTTCAAGTTGAGACAGAACACACAAATCTATACTGCACTTTGTACTACATGCTACATGCTAACTCTAGGGTTAGCATCAACCACCTGGCAAGAACTGACTATGCTTTGAAACCATGCCAATTGACAAATATTGTCTTTGCAATACTCCTTATTCAATAACGTAAATAAACGTTAGCATGGATCCTTGTGCTAACTGTTGCCCCAACACTAAATTAGTAAGCAATCTGTAAAAAGTGTCAAAAAATTAAAACCCAGATGCTAAAATTAGCCTCCAAACTGGACACTTATATAGCAACACTGGAAAAATGTGCCTCTTTCCAGGAGAGTTAGTTTTTTGTCTTTTGTCTTTACCACAAGAGCTAGATTGTAAAATAACATGGGATTAAAAAAAAAAAAAAAGATAAATAGATGATGATCTAGTAAGTAACCCTGCAGAACTTGCACAAACCTTCAATCAGTATTTCATTGATTCTGTGGCTAACATTGCCGAGTGTTTTTCATCTATAACCTTAAATACTCGTTGTGTAGACTCACTAAGATCATCTACATTTAAAGAAATCTTTGGTATGGATTCTGTGATGCTTAAAATAGCTCCATACATCACTCACATAACCTATTGCAAAGATAATCAATCTCTATCTCACAACCACTCCACATAAACTGCCCGCTGCTTCTTCACAGAAAACATTTGTCAGATGTTGGACAAAGGTGGGGTCAGTGCAGTCTTCCTGGATCGGAGGACAGCTTTTGACAGTTATTCACAACATCTTGCTGACAAAATTCCAAAACTTACATTTTTCTGTAAATACTGCACGGGTCAATTCTGGGTCTGTTATTATTATCTCAGTATATGAATGACCTCCCGGCCGCTTGTCAGATGTACAGTATGCAGATGACCCTGTGCTCTACATTCATACAAAAACATCACTCACATTTCTGAAAAGCTCACAGCTCATGTCACTGACTGGCTGCAGAATTCACGTTTACAGTTAAAAACATCCAAAACTGTTGCTATGTTCTTCACCAAGTCCCAGAGCAGCTCCATTGTTGCTCCTGACATCTTAGTGTCAGGTGAACACCTTCAGGTGGTGGGTATTAATAACTCCATTCCAGACTCCCACATAAAAAAATCTGTAACCACATAAAATTCAACCCCAGCAACTTTAAACACATCAGACACCAAATGTCCAGAAGAGCGGCAAAAACATTTATGCATTCCATGATTTATATTACGGACTGTTTAACCGACTGGTCTCACACTAACACCACAGCCATGACCCCAACTGGAATCACTACTGTCCAATACTTCTGTGTCATCTCCACAAACATCAACACATACGCTTCTTTTTCACTTTGAAAACGATCAGACCTGTCAGCATGAACTCATCCCCCCTCGCTGCCCCCTGCTGGACTCTTGCCTTTTGTTGCCTTGTTGCTGTGTGGAGTAACATTTTAACATCTGTCCAGGGACTGCAGGCGAAAAGTAGCCTTCTGGCCTATTTACATGTAAATGTTGATTAATATGCACTGTCCCTGAAATAAATAAATACATGAATAAATAAATAAAACCACATGGTTGGTCCACTCTTATTTTGGATTGAACTATATAAATACATTATAACTACATTACATTGGATTATTGTATGAGAGGAAATTTTGGAAATTGAATTATTGGGACAATAACAACAAATGACTTATTGCACTTGTGCACATTTACACATTTACTCACATTTAACTGATGTTTAACTGATGAATATTTACTGCGTCCAATCAAACTCTTGGCAAACATATACATAACATATTCAATCAAAAAACAAACAAACAAAAAGGGATTCCTCCTAGCAAACACTTACTTAGTGCTAATATGGTCTTCAAAATTCATTGTCAGCAGATAAACATTACCAGTCACAATGTTTTGTAGTGATAAAAATGCACTTAAATAAAAAACAACACGTTAAAGTTTCCAAAGAACATGCTGTAACTTTGTGGCAGCCCTCCCTTTAAGCACACACGCCTACTTCTATCTAATGTATACATGATCAGAGCTGTGCCTTCAAAATAAAAGACTTTGGATCAAAATGATAGGTTTGAAAAGTGGTGACTAAGCTTTCTTTTACTACTTTATAATGAAAGTCAGCGTGAGCTCGTCCCCTACTTCCTGTGCACCACGCCTCCCCCGACATGACACGTGTAGCCTGCAAGAGACCAGATACTTCTGCTTCACCACTATGGCAACTACTACTATAAAATACTTCAAAACCTGCTCAGAATTAGGGCTGCCAAAGAGTAGATTTTCTATGCATCAGGATTCCTTTTAGAGCGCGTCCAGAGATTAAATATCAAGAATCCATGCATTTCAGAACATGTTTGTAGAGGTCAAAACAACGCAGGGTTAGCAGCTTTTTATCAAATTGGAATTTCATTTAATCTTGGAGCAGTAGAAGAAATAATTTCACCCTCCACAGAAACTTCATTTTCTTGCCATAGTTTAAGAAAAAAGATCAATGTCAGTCAGATGGAAGATTTTAGCACAATTAGGATATTAACAGTGCAAAATCAGACTGAAATGTATCATGTTTTTCCTTAGATTATGACCAAAAGAATTTTGAAGTCTAGTTTTTGTTCACCGACTTGCTTTGCTTGAGTTGTAGCATGCCTAAATGAACAAAAAACCAGCCTCTTCCTTGGCGTAACCCGTGCCGTGCCATACCCGTGCCATTAGCCGTGTCCATGCTGATGAGGCGATTTCGATTCACTCTCCTCTCCAAGAGCAGGACAAAAGGAACGATCCTGGAAGTAGGTGCTCAGTAGTACACGCTGTTCACTCCTGCCTTATGTAACTGAGTGTGTGCGCTGGGTCTGAGAGAGCGGGAGGGGAAAAGAGAAAAATGTCTGGTTTGGGGGGTTTTCAGAGAGAAAGAGAAGGGGCGGAGTGGGAGGGGCCGTGTTTACACTCGGTGCAAAGACATTTATCTGATTTGCCAGTTTATCTTTTAACTTACATCTGATCCTCTGTAATCTGTTATGGATATGAACAAGCTCAACCATTGAGGGTTTATATCTGCAGTGTGACATGTGATCGCTCCTAATACGCAGCAAGACAACTTTAAGCCTGTAGTCTTTTAGCAGTTTAGTTGATTAAATCTTAGTAGACCAAAATCTTCATTAGTTGACTCATTATATTAATGGGATTATAAGGATTTATGGAGTGCAGCAGGAAGGGAGAGTTGGAGTGAGTTAGTTTGAGATTTGGGAGGGAATTGTGAGTTTAATTTGATGTTTTACAGAAATACACTGTTTAGTAGTGGTTTTCTATCAAAAATATAATTGTAATTTACATACAATAGGCTGTACCTGATTACTTAATCAGTAAAACAAGTTTAGTTCCAGCACAGATGAATGTAAAAGCAGGTCTTAGGTCAGAATGAGAGCGCTGTGTGCTGTCTGTGTGTACTTACAGAGCTGTTTATTCTCCGTGAAGCAGGAGGTGCTCTGGCTCTGAAAGCTGTGAAAAGTGCTTCTATAAACTCAATGTGATGAATAATTACAATGCTCAAAAAGCATTAGGAAAGTGAGCAATACATTTGAACCATTACAAACAGTTGAATGAACTGGTTCTGTTGATGAAATAGTTCTGTTTTTCACATTTTAAGATAAAAATCAGGTAAAGCAACTTGAATAGTTTTCAGAGCTTTTGGCAGCGCAAAGCGCCGCCTCATTTCGATGCACAGAGCATGTTTAGTCAACCTAGAATTTCTTCTACAGAGCAAGAAAAAAATACTCCTGGCTATAAGCTGCACAGTTCTGTCAAATATGGTTTGAACAGAAAATACATTAAAAATCAACTATAGTTATACTGATAATATGATACATTAATACAGCACTTTTCTACCTTTAAGCCACTCAAAGTGCTTTACATCAAGGAACCATTCACACAATCCCCACCAGAGTGTGCAGACATTGTGGGCTGGGCGGGTTAAGTATCTTGCCCAAGGACACAACAGCAGTATTCACCTGAGGGAGCTCTGACCGCTTAATGTTTATGTCAAGAGCTGGACTCCAGCCACCGCCTTGTGGCATCTTTATTTATGTATATATATATATATATATATATATATATATATATATATATATATATATATAGCCACAAGCAGGTGGCAGATTCTCCACCAGAAAAGAAAAGTTGCATTTGCTCCTTTAACCAGAACGACAGAAAGTGTAAGCAGACACAACACAAAGAGCAGTAACCCGTCACTCAAAGTCTATCCTGACCCTGCGCTTCTGTGGATTTAACTTTGAGATTCCACTGTGGCACATCTGATTTTTCTGGTCACAGGGTCACAGGTCAATACTCTCCTGGGGTCAGAGCAGTGACCTGTGACCCTGTGGCCATGTGACCCCAGGGCAGGTATGATACTGATGCACATGACAGCCCTCTGCAGCCAGCTTTGTCCTGGCAAATCCTCACACATCCAGCCTCTCTCTACCCCCTCTCTCTGTCCCCCTCTCTGTCTGCCCCCCTCTCTATCTGTGCCCCCCTCTCTCTCTGCCTCTCTCTCTGCCTCTCTCTCTCCGCCCTCTCCCTCTGCCCCCTCTCTCTCTCTGCCCCCTCTCTCTCTCTGCCCCCTCTCTCTCTCTACCCCTCTCCCTCTCTCTCTCCGCCCTCTCTCTCTGCTCCCCTCTCTCTCTCCGCCCTCTCCCTCTGCTCCCCCTCTCTCTCTCTACCCCTCTCCCTCTCTCTCTCCGCCCTCTCTCTCTCTGCCTCTCTCTGCTCCTCTCTCTCTCTGCCTTTCTCTCTCTTGCTCCCCTCTCTCTGCCCCCTCTCTCTGCCTCTCTCTGCTCCCCTGTCTCTCTCCCCCCTCTCCCTCTGCTCCCCCTCTCTCTCTCTACCCCTCTCCCTCTCTCTCTCCGCCCTCTCTCTCTCTGCCTCTCTCTGCTCCTCTCTCTCTGCCCTCTCTCTCTGCTCCCCTCTCTCTCTCTGCCCCCTCTCTCTCTTGGCTCCCTCTCTGCTCCTGTCTCTTGGTCCCCTCCTCTTCTCTGTCTCCCTCTCTCTCTGCCCTACTCTCCGCCCTCTCTCTCCTCCCTCTCTCTCCTCGCTCTCTCCCTCCCCCTCTCTCTCTTGGCCCCCTTTCTCCGCTCTCTCTCTCTCTCTGCCCTCTCTCTCTCTGTCTCCCTGTCTCTGCCCTCTCTCTCTGCCCCCTCTCTGCTCTGCTCCCCTGTTCTCTCTTCCTCCTCCCCCTCTTCTGTCTGTCTCTCTCCGCCTCCGCTCTCTCTCTCTAAGCCCCTCTCTCTCTGGCCTCTCTCTCTCTGCCTCTCTCCCTCTCTCTGCTCCTCTCTCTCTCTGCTCCCCTCTCTCTCTGCCGCCCTCTCCCTCTCCGCCTCTCTCTCTCTCCGCCCTCTCTCTCTGCTCCCCTGTCTCTCTCCCCCCTCTCTCTGCCCTCTCTCTCTGCCCCCTCTCTCCGCTTCTCTCTCATTCTGTTCTTCCTCTCTCTTGCTCCCTTCTCTCTCTCTTGCTCCCCTTTCTTCAGCCTCTCTCTCTCTCTCCTCCCCTCTCTCTCTGTCTCCCCCTCTCTGGGCCTCTCTCTCTCTCTGCTCCCCTCTCTCTCTCTGGGCCTGGTCTCTCTCTCTGGCTCCCCCTCTCTCTCTCCCTGGGCCTCTCTCCCTCTGTTCCTCTCTCTCTCTCTGTCTCCCTCTCTCTCTCTCCGCCCCTCTCTCTCTCTGTCTTTCCCTCTCTCTCTCTCTGCCTCTCTCTCTGCTCCCTCTCTCTCTCTCCGCCCTCTCTCTGCTCCCCCTCTCTCTGCCTCCTCTCTCTCTCTGCCTCTCTCTCTCTCTCTGCCTCTCTGCTCTGTCTCCTCTCCCCTCTCTCTGGGTCTGCTCCCTCTCTCTCTCCCTCTGGCCTCTCTCTCTCTGCCCTCTCTCTCTCTCTAATTTCTCTCCCTCTCTCTCTCTCCCGCTCTCTCCCCTCTCTCTGCTCTCTCTTGCTCCTCCTTCCCCTTCCTCTCTCTGTCTCTCTTCTCGCTTCTCCGCTCTCTCTCTGTGCTCCCTCTCTCTCCCCTCCCTCTGCCTCTCTCTCTGCCCCCTCTCTCTCTCTAATTCTCTCCTCCCTCTCTCCGCCTCAGCCTCTCTCTCTTGCTCCCCGCTCTCTCCTCTCTCTCTCTCTCCTCGCCTCTCTCTCTCTCTTCCCTCTCTCTCTCTCCGCCCTCTCCCTCTGTCTCCCTCTCTCTCTCTCTAATTCCCTCTCCCTCTCTCTCTCCGCCCTCTCTCTCTCTCTGTCTCTCTGCCTCTCTGGGTCTCTCTCTCTCTGCCTCTCTCTCTGCTCCCTCTCTCTGTGTCTCCTCTCTCTGCCCCCTCTTCTCTCTGTTCTGTCTCTCTCCCCTCTCCCTCTCTCTGTTCTCCCTCTCTCTCTCTCTTTAATTCCCTCTCCCCTCTCTCTCTCTCCCGCCCCTCTCTCTCTGCCTCTCTCTGCTCCTCTCTCTCTGCCCTCTCTCTCTGCTCCCCTCTCTCTCTCTGCCCCCTCTCTCTGCCCCCTCTCTCTGCTCCCCTGTCTCTCTCCCCTCTCTCTCTGCCCCCTCTCTCTCCGCCCCCTCTCTCTCTGTCTCTCCCTCTCTCTCCTCGCTCCTCTCTTCTGTCTCTCCTCCCTCTCTCTGGTTGCCCCCTCTCTCTCTGCTCCCTCTCTCTCTCTCCTCCCTCTCTCTCTCTGCCCTCTCTCTCTGCTCCCCTGTCTCTCTGCCCTCTCTCTCTGCCCTCTCTCTCTGCTCCCCTGTCTCTCTCCCCCCTCTCTCTGCCCTCTCTCTCCGCCCCCTCTCTCTCTGCCCCCTCTCTCTCTCTGCCTCCTCTCTCTCTCTCTGCCTCTCTCCCTCTCTGCTACCTCTCTTCTCTCTCTGCTCCCTCTCTCTCTGTCAGCTCTCTCTCCCTTTCTCCCTCCGCTCTCTCTCTCCTCGCTTCTCTCTCTGTTCTGTCTCTTCTCCCCTCTCTCTGCCCTCCCTCTCTCTGCTCCTCTCTCTCCGCCCCCCTCTCTCTACGCCCCTCTCTCTGCTCCCTTCTCTCTCTCTCTGTTCTCCCTTTTCTTCTCGCCCCCTCTCTCTCTCTCTCCCCTCCCTCTCTCTGCTCCCTTTCTGTTCCCTCTCTCTCTCTCTGCCCCCCCTCTCTCTCTCCGTCCTCTCTCTCTGCTCCCCTCTCTCTCTCTCCGTCTTCTCCTCTCCTCTGCTCCCCCTCTCTCTCCGTCTCTCTCTCTCTGCCCCCCTCTCTCTCTCTGCCTCTCTCTCTGCCTCCTCTCTCTCTCTGCCTCTCTCTCTCTCTGCCTCTCTCTCTGCTCCCCTCTCTCTCTGCCCTCTCTCTCTCCGGCCTCTCTCACTCTCCGGCCTCTCTCTGCTCCCTTCTCTCTCTCTGCCCTCTCTCTCTGCTCTCTCTCTGCCCCCCCCCTCTCTGCCCCCCTCTCTCTCCCTCTGCCTCTCTCTCTGCCCCCTCTCTCTCTCCGCCCTCTCTCTCTCTGTGATCATGGTAAGATCATGGACATTTGAACTGGTGTATCTGAAATCAAAGTGTGATTCAAATCTGACTGCACAACTCACATGCTGAACTCTTAAAAACTGGTGGATCTAATGTATACAATGTTTAAACGTTTAATGATGGAAAATAATAGAGCTGCATCACACAGTTATTTTTAATCGATTCATCGAGCGATTATTCTTGCAGCAAAATGCCCGTAAATACAGCTGTTGACCCAGATGAGGTGACACAAATTGAGAACATCCTGATAGAGGATATTTTCAGACAAAAGACTCTAATGACTGTAATATAAACAACTCGACACATGAATCAGGCTCATGAATGTATTTGATGTGATTGGATGACCCCTGACCCCTGATAGCCTCTAAACAACTGTGCTCATCCTAGTGCTAATGGTTACCCTCGTGTCACTAACAACTGCACACCACCCTGACACATTCCACATTGTTCACAAGGGTTCAGTTCATGTTTCCACTGGTAGAGTTTAGGAATCAATAATAGGGGTGCAAGAATTTGAAGTAACAACTTAAGAGTGCAATTAAGTAAAATAAGTAACATCATGTTCTCTGCATACATCCAAATACCTCAGCTTATTCTGTGTAAAACCTGCAAACCCTGCAGTTTCTTGGGTTAGTTTAGCAGTTCCTAAGCATGTTCAAATGTGTGCTGTAAACTGAATCACACCATTAAAAATTAAACAGAGACTAAATTGCCAGATAATAATTACATATTCTTTTCCAATATGATCAGCCTGTCCTGTTCAATGGACGTTCGTTCAAGAAAGGAGCGAGGGAGAGAGATCATGTGGGCCAGCGTCAGCGGAGGAACAGGCCCGTCTGGGACAGGAGACGTCCCGTTGGTGCAGGTAGAACACTAAACACTTGAAGCCCTGTGCGCTTATTCTGCCTATGAACCTCTGCAGGAACTCCGTTTACATAACTCCGGGTGTGCATATGTGCGCGGCCTGGTCGGGTAGAATAATGCAGCAAATGACTCCGAGTCGGGTTCGGACAGTACCCGCGCGGGCTCGGGTCGGGTCCAATCGTGCCTGGGTCGGGCTTGAATTTTTGAGCCCGATCTAAACTCTACCCTAGAGGCCGTTCCCAGAAAAATACATAAATTAGCTGCATCGCTGTATGTTCTTCTCTTGGAGAAAGACTCGTGCGCCTTCAGTAGAAACAGACGCTACAGGGGGCGGAGTCAGGACCAAGAGGCACAGACTGTGAAATACGACTGTTTCCAACCTTGTATTACTATATTAAAATGATTGTTTTAAACAAGTTTTGGGCTTTAAAACAGGTTTTGATTTTTGGTTTCATTCCATAGTTCAGTATTGCATTGTAAAATAATAAAAAATAAAGCTGTGACTACTTCACGGATTTCACTTTTCGCGTGTTATTTTTGGAACGCAACTCCCGCGATAAACGAGGGATCACTGTATAAGCCGCAGGGTTGAAATCATGAGAAAAAAGTAGCGGCTTATAACCTGCATTTTATGGTAGACATTTATAAAGATTCTAACAGAAAAATATATACCATTTTGTTCTTGCCTTTCTTTCCTTTCTAACTGTGCATGGACAAGTTTCTGAGGAAGATGGAGGCATTCCTGTCTGTGGCTTCAGAACATCTTTTAAGTGACACTTAATGATATCAGAGACATTTGGACTGGTTGAAATGTTGTTATTTTGGGGATATTAAGCAGGTTATTTGAAGCAGAAACTCCTTATTTGTCATTTATGTTTTATTACCATGAACTACAATATAATATATAATATAAAAAAAAAAAATAATTTAACAGGCTTTAAAAATGTTTTATGGCATGTTGAAAAAATGTATAGATTACTCAAATAATAATTCTGAGGCATTTCTGATGGACAACAAAGTAAGTAATTGTGCAGGATTTTCAGGCAGGTTTTTGTATAGATACAGTTGCCCCCATCATATCAGGGGGGCGTGGTCTGGCATGGGGGAAACTTTCCTCTCTTCTTGGTAAATTATGACTAATAGCACAACCAATTCAAATCAACTCACAACTGGGTCTTAACACACATTGTTGACCTGGAATTTCTGCATAAACGTAAACAAATGGTTCTGTAGATGTTAAAATACAGAAGGCGGGGCTAGCATTGCGGCCACATTTAGCCCGCAGCTAACTTTCGCATTCATGGATACCTAGATATTTATTTCTCCATGTCTTTGTGTCTGTATTTGGCACAATAAAGTCAGAGTTCAGATATCAAAACATACATGGCCACTTATGAGGCAAATGGAATGGAAATAATATCACACACTGAAAAACATGGCAGATTTCTGCAGAATCAATGAGCGACGCCCAAAACTTGGTTAATCTGCGGTGAGAGAAGTTTGATTTTCTTCTAAATGATGACGACCAAAGAGCAACACGGTTTCCCATGTGTCACTTAAATAGACCAATCTGACAGGACCGTTCTGTTTGAGTTTGACGTGAGGTGCAGAGGACAAGGTTATCGTCTTTGATAGAGTGAATGTAGAGAATAAACCGGGAAGCTGGCCAGTGGAACATCAGCTCTGGTAAAATATGCCAGTAGAAATACACTTAGGTAGCTCCTTCACTCTCCAAATGTGCACCACAGGTCCAAGCTACTGCAGCCCAGGTCACATGTGCTCCAGAACAACACACCTGAGGTTGGAAAGCAAATAGAAGCTGCACACACACACACACACACACATAACCGTGCACACACACTTACAGACACATACGCATGCACAAACACACACACACATACATGTGCATACACGCACACACACGCGTGCACATACACACACACACACACACACATGCGCGTGCACACACACACACATGCGTGCACACACACACACACATGCGTGCACACACACACACACACAACCGTTCACACACACACACACATGCGCGTGCACACACACACACATGCGTGCACATACACACACACATAACCGTGCACACACACTTACAGACACATACGCATGCACAAACACACACACATACATGTGCATACACGCACACACACACATGCACATACACACACACATAACCGTGCACACACACTTACAGACACATACGCATGCACAAACTCACACACACACACACACACACACACACACACACACACACATATGTGCATACACGCACACACACACACACACGTGTGCACACACACATGTGCACACATAGCGTCCTCAGATCATGAACACAAACACATATGCGTGCACACACACACACACACACACACACACACACGCACACACACGGAGTCATCAGATCATAAACATGTCATTAAAGGTGCACTATGTAACTTTCTAAGAGGGCCAGTGTAAACGTGCCTTATGGGGGCCGTCGTGGAAGGGTCAGGCTCTTCTGGTCACACTGTTTCTTTCCATCACTGGCTTCACTTCATCACAGAAGGTTTTACTGCCACTTCTTCCCTGCAGGTTCCTATCAGAGAGTTATCAGGAACTGTGAACTCTGCCCTGTGGAGCTCTGCTGAATCAGCAGAAGAGAACCTCCAGTACAGTGCATCACCATGGAAACCTACAGTCACATGATACAGTCAGAACAGTCTGAGGGTCCATGCCTAGGCCTGGTATGACAAATACTATATCAACTCATCGTTCTTTGCAGTAGGAAGGACATTTTTGTCATTTTTAAAATAACATTTTAGCTGTAGAGTATTTAATAACTTCTAAAATTATAGATACTACCTTAACTAGTGCAATGTTTCATTCTGCTGTTTATTCACCACAGCTTACAGTTATTTCTGCAATTACTATATGATTTAATATTTATGATTTAATTATAAGATTTTGTCCAGAATATTTTAGGACTGTGAACATCTGAGAGAAGATCTGAACTGCTAAATGAATACAATACTAATTCAGACCATGTTTAAGCTTAAGGGTTAGCAGCCTTTAGGCAGAATAAAACAGGATACTTTTTTGCACAGAAAATGCTGGTACTTGAAGAGTTACAGTCTGTCACGGCACAGTTCATGTGATTTAACACTATTGGACACTTAGAAAAGGCTGTACTGGTCATTATTGTTAAACTCGATCTTTTCTGTAACAATATATCGCACTTCAAACCTTTTTATGTGACAGACTTACCGGTGGCACATATTGCAACCTGACTTCTACCACTGAGCATGGAATGACTGATGCACATGCAGTTGTTTCTTGTCATTCCAATGATTTATTATTTTATGCAGGTTTAAGTAAATCAAATGTATTGCTTTTTAATGCAGCATTTCAACATTTTTAATGCCCTGATCAATGCCATCAATGCCAAAGACATTTATGCTTTTATTCATGTCAAAACTACTGGCTTCTTAGCCTTTCCATTGGGCAGCAGAATGATTAGAATATAAATAAACTATTTTACACTATTCAAAAAGCTAATTTAAATGAAATGTAAACCATGCAAATGTATGTATTTAACCCTGTCTTTTACTTTTTAGATGATTTGATCAAAGCTATTAACATCTAAATCCAGTACATCGGGGATTCAAAACATATCTAATCGTTATATTTCAACGTAAATGCTACTCTCCTTGACATTTATATTCATTGATCTGATAGACTAAACATGATTTTTTGATTTAATTCCGGTGGGGATTGAATTTAATGCTTTTTAATGCATTTTAAGGCCTTGTTTTTTTCCAAAATTAATTTTATGACCTTTAATGCCCTGCGGAAACCCTGCATTACATTCAAACACCCAGAGTTTGAAAAATGTGTGTTCACTCCTGACTTATTTGGCCTCTGTTTCTCCCAGAACCAGCTGAGTGACTCTGACTCACTGGGTGTACATCAACAAATTCTGTATCGGCCTAACAGACCTATAATAATAATAATAATATACATTTATCCAACTGGAGCCTATTAATGTGTGATGGAGCTGTGCCCTGCTCTCAGCCTGTGCTCTGTGCAGGGCAGGGGGCTCCATTGTTGTGACTGGCCCAGACTACATGCATGCATAGGCAATGTGGTGGGCGGGGCCTCTGTGCACACTGCACACACAGAGGAAAACTGTACATTTTGTTCCCAGATGCTGTTCAAACGCCAAAACAACCACCTTTGATAAATATACCACAACAAGAGAACGCAATATTCAGAAAACATTCACGTGTTTGTGAAAAAATATTATCCACTCAATCCAATCAAATGATTATTTCTGTTGCACTTTTTAAATCCAAGTATTTATTATAGAAAGGTTCTTTTTGTATGCGTCTTGGAATTTGTAGACATTATTCAAAGACTAGTCACAACTGGTCGATTAATGATTGCAGCCGTACACGGTGTGAGTGCCTCCAGAAGCACACGGCTCAGTCCCAGTGTCCCTCAGACAGCCACGTGTCAGGACTAGGACACACACCGGACACTTTCAGTCTACGGACTTATTGCACGTAATCTTGCAGGAGAGCGCAGCTGGGACACAGCGACCCCACGACCACCACAAACCGGAGAGAGCCACGTCCCGCTGATCCCCCACGCCCCCACGCACCACGCACCACGCACACCCCCCGGACCCTCGCAGTGACACGTGAGCATTTGGAAAAGCGATCCCGCGGTTAGAGGGGCTCACGAGCGCTACAGGCTGGACGTTGCGACGCACAGGAGCGTCAGTACGGCACAGCTCACGCGCTCTGTCCGAGTGTCCGGGTCAAATGCTCAACAATGTGCAACACTTTGACACTTTCACAGATTACACCTAAATTGCTTCTCAAACGTTTTCGTGGCTTTACGTTTTATTTGAAGCAAAAATAAAAATAGTCGGTCCCTCTCAGATTTACGACAGTTATTACTTCCCCCGTGGATGCATTTTCAAATAATTATTACAATCTACATTACTGTATTAATGCCCTCGAACTTAACATGCACGGCACCATTTAATGATTCTACAGCGTGACATCAACGATGATTATTAAGGTCATTTTATGATATTAAAAAAAAACATTCCACGCTGCAAGTTGTGTTTTTTGACAAAACATGTTTCTACTGAGATAAAAGAGGATTTGGGTCATTCCAAACTCAAAATATAGCAGTCTCGTTTTATATTCTATGTTTATAAGTCGAAACACGCCAACTAGTCAGGACTTTGGAGGAGCCGTGCACATATCCACACAAAGTGTGTAGAAATAAACTGCCCGCGAAAGGAATGCCAGATTTGGCAGGGGGCACTTTATGGCGTAACCGGTGCCTCCGGTGCTGCGTGTGGTTGTCAGGACAGTTCCTGCTTCGCTTTGCGCTTAAAGCTGCCCTGCAGCCGGGGCTCTGTGCACCTTTGCCCGTGCGTGGACGTGCTAAAGCTGCACACTGGTTGTGATGTAATAATAAGACGGTCTTTACGCACGCCCAGGCCAACGTCGAGCCACAAGCACGCTAACACGTCCGAGCAAATTCAGCACAAAACCAAAAGAGTTGTGGTTCTGTGTTGGCAGCAGTTTGGCACAGGATTAACTCCTAAGGCCTAGAATAAATCTGAACGCGCTACGCATCTCTGGAAACCATGACAGAGGACAAACAAGCAGCTACGCACCTTTGGCTTTCGCTGTTTTCGCGTTTTTCTTAGCCGCCATGACGCCTTTTAGGAGCTGGAGTGGTTTGAAGGTTGATAACACGTTCTCTTTGCAGCAGAATCGTAAGAAAGGAATTAAAATTCACCTCCCGAGTCGTAAAAAGTCCGATCTGTGCGAGGAGCCCCGTCTACTTTCTCCCTGGCACCGCGGAGAACCAATCAGCGGTGCGCTTCGGGGAGTGGGCGGGACGAAAGAGAGTTCAGGCCAATAGGAGGTGAAAAGGCGTAGAGCTTATTCATCTGTGTGGCTAAGAGAGGCACTGCCACGCCCCTCCTGGCCTCCCCGGCCACGCCCTCTCAGCTCGTTTGGAACGTGGCACAGTGGAGCCCCTCCCCCTCCGTCCTGTCGTGCACGTTTGCTTTGTTATCGCGCTTTTTTTAAGGATCCTTTAACTCTTTGAACGCATGCTCTAAAAGAAAATCCACGCACAATACTGACGGTAACAGGGGGGTCAAATGTGGGGTCAAATGATGTATGTTAGTCTGAAAAATATTTTGTTTCTTTGTTTTTGTTTTTTGCAGATGAGCCATTTATGTTCATATGCAGACCAAAACCGGATTATTATCTGATTCCTGGACGTTTAAGATCATTTATCATTCATCATTTCTAGAGGATCGATCTCTACACTGGAGGATCTATGCTCCACCCGCCTGGACAGCTGGATTAGCCACACCTCGTCTGCCTGGACCAACTCCTTCTACTTTAGATGAACTGTTCCTCATCTCCTGCTGGAGGATCTCTCTACACTGGTGGACTGCTCCTCGTCCTCCTGGAGGATCTCTCTACACTGGTGGACTGCTCCTCGTCCTCCTGGAGGATCTCTCTACACTGGTGGACTGCTCCTCGTCCTCCTGGAGGATCTCTCTACACTGGTGGACTGCTCCTCGTCCTCCTGGAGGATCTCTCTACACTGGTGGACTGCTCCTCGTCCTCCTGGAGGAACTCTTTAAAGCCACCTCCCTCTTGAGTGGTTCTGGTTCAGTCCAAGTGGGTGTCAGTCCTAGTTCATCTGCAGCCTGTCCGTCCGTGGGAGTAGGATCTCTCCTTCACTGTGGTTCTCCTGAGGTTTATACTTTGTCCCATGGGGTTTTTTGTAGTTTTTCCTGAAGGAGGGTCAAAGGACAGGGGCATTCTGGGACAGTTATCTGAACTGCTTTTACCTGTGGCCCATCGAGGCAACTGTTGTTGTGATTTTGGGCATTATAAAAATAAATAGATTTGATTCCATTTGATTTGATTTGATTTAGATGTCATGCAAACCACAAAGGAATCAGATGTTTTTGTGGTTTACATTTTATTAATCTTGATATAACAACACACTTGTCCAATCTGTTCTTAAAAATGTTTTATTACTTAATTGAATCCACTTCATCCATGGATTTTTCTGGGACATTGTAACTTCAAAGGCCATTTTCTTCAAATGTATTTTTCTCCCTTGGGACATAAAGATCAGCCTTAAAGTAGATCCCTCACCAAACTGTACAATCTGGACTTTGACGAAAGAAGGATTTTAGAGAAGGATTTTTTGATATCTAATTTTAAAACTGATTTGTTGAAGTTGTAAGTAAAAAATAAAAATAAAAAATGAATTTTTAGGAAAAGTTTCAGTCAAATCTAGTTCACTTAAAAACTAAAAAAAAAAAAAGGTTTTTGTAGCTAATATGTGTACAAAATGAACCAAGAAATTTAAACCTGGTTCAGTCCATTTTATAAAATGATGAAAAACTTGTAATTTTTCCTTACATGTATCTGACTGAACTACAGGGTAAGTTTCAAACTGATACTTTTAAAGTTAACATTTGCTCCTGTTCACCTGCAGTGTCTCGCCTTTTTCTTTCCTTCATGCAACTCTCTTTGAGTTCTGTAAAACCTGCACATTAAACTGTGGCGCACAAAAGCTCAAACAATGAAATAGTTATTCAGAAGTTTAGTTTCCACTTTCTAACAAAGGTGTTTTTGGATTTACTGTGTCATTTCTCTTTTGCATCAAATCAAAAAGTGTATTTAAGTAAAACAAAATGAATGATACATTTTCCCCAATAAAGCTAATAAATGTATTCCTGTCTGACTGAAAAGCCCCGAGCAGGAGTTAAAAAGTCCCCAAAGTGTGGTCCTAGATCTTCAAATGGGCAATGGAACTAAAAAGTACCAAGAACTGAAAAAGGTTCCAACAGCTTATGCCAACACTGCACTGAAGAGAAGCTACAGTGTGAAAACCCTTTGTATAAAGCTTCTACAATTCTAAAAGTTTGCTGCTGTATGCACAAAAACACAGCTTCATTCATTTTCTACGGGAATAAGTGGACTGAGACTGGAGCCTATCCCAGTGACTGTGGGCCTTAGGCGGGGTCCACCCTGGACAGTGGACAACCATTCACTCTCACATTCACACACTACGGGCAATTTAGAGTTACCAAGTAACCTGAGCACAGTCATGTCTTTGGACGGTGGGAGGAGCCAGAGAACCCGGAGAGAACCCACAGTAACACGGGGAGGACATGCAGACTCCACCCAGAGAGATCACGTGATGTTGGGGTGGTCCGGGATTCGAACCCACGATCTCCTTGTTGGGAGGCAGAAGCTCTAGCCGCTCTGCCACCGTGCCAAGCAAAAAAACCACAGGTTGATTTTAGGCTAAAACACATGCAGTATTACTAAAGTATTAGGCCTATGTTTGAGCGACTTGAGCAGGATGTAGGTCCCACTCACTATTGTCTTTACTCTTTAAACTTCGACTCCTCCTTCCCCTGTCGCTGGTGCTGCTCTGCGGGACAGCCTGGTCTCAGGAGGGATCGCTCCTCAGCCGGGCCAGGATGCCCTGCTGTACTCTGGGTATATATTTGATCTAACTGGGTTATATATTTTTAATTAAGATTGGGTAACTATTTTCAGTCCATTTCTAATTTCAAATCAAATCAAATCAAATCAATTTATTTTTATAATGCCCAAAATCACAACAACAGTTGCCTCGATGGGCCACAGGTAAAAGCAGTTCAGATAACTGTCCCAGAATGCCCCTGTCCTTTGACCCTCCTTTGTGGCGAGGAAAAACTACAAAAAAAACCCATGGGAAAAAGTAGAAACCTCGGGGAGAACCTACTCCTACTCCCACGGACGGACAGGCTGCAGATGAACTAGGACTGACATCCACTTGGACTTTGGAGCCAGAACCACCTCAAGAGGGAGGTGTCTTTAAAGAGTTCCTCCAGGAGGACGAGGAGCAGTTCACCCAGTGTAGAGAGAGCTCCCCCAGCATTGGAATGGTTCATCTAAAGTAGATGGAGTTGGTCCAGGCAGACGAGGTGTGGCTAATCCAGGGTTGGGGGAGTTCCTCCAGGCGGGTGGAGCATAGATCCTCCAGTGTAGAGATCGATCCTCCAGACAGATGGGGGTGGGGGGGTCGTCACTGGAGCAGCCGCCGCAGTGTCTGAAACAGTCTCCACTCCCCGGGGGAAGTGGAGAGAAAGAGAAACATGTGAACAGCAATGAACAGACTACAGTTGAAGTAATATTAAATATTGTTGATGGTAAAGTAGGAAGAACCAGAGGATAGTGTTCAAGCTCCATACTTCTCCAGCAGAATTGCTCCAAGGGCAGCGTAGCTAAAACTGTAGGTTTTTATTTCTGTTCCTAACTGGCCTGACCATAAACTATTTCAAAGAGGAACGTTTTGAGCTGGTCTTAAATGTAGAGACTGTGTCGGCCTCTTTTACATGAACAGGAGCTGGTTCCATAACACCAGGAAATCTGTGCGTTGTTGACTTGTTGTTGCTCGTGTTCATGAAACATTTTAGACAAATCAATCTACTTCATATAATGTTTTAGTGAGAGACGTTCTTCATTTGCACGAACACCGTTTGTGTCAAAGCGGACGTCCCTTTACTACAAGAGAGTGGGACACAGACCTGAAAACATTAGACACAAACAATCAGAGAGTTCCAGTTGGTGGAATGGAACATAGAAGTGCATGTTCTGTGGATGAAGTCCTGGTGTCTCTGGCCAAACCAGAGATTTTTATTTCTATTAGATCAATACACAAGTTTTGAATACATCGCAGTTGTTTTTAGCACCCCACCAATTTTATGTGGAACAGTATATAGACCGCCAAAAAAGTGCAGTCTTTTTATTTCACAATTTTCAGAATTTTTAATAAATTTTACACAATTCTTATAACCATATCATTTTAACCAGTGATTTTAATGTACACATGTTTAGACTCTTTTTCAAGGGAATGTTTAAACATTCTTAGTTACATGGATTTTACCAACACATCACACACCCACTCACAGCAGGAGGACACACTCTGGACCTGGTGTCCTCACAGCAGGAGGACACACTCTGGACCTGGTGTCCTCACAGCAGGAGGACACACTCTGGACCTGGTGTCCTCACAGCAGAAGGACACACTCTGGACCTGGTGTCCTCACAGCAGAAGGACACACTCTGGACCTGGTGTCCTCACAGCAGAAGGACACACTCTGGACCTGGTGTCCTCACAGCAGAAGGACACACTCTGGACCTGGTGTCCTCACAGCAGAAGGACACACTCTGGACCTGGTGTCCTCACAGCAGAAGGACACATTCTTTAATATCATTGGTTTTATTTATCGAGAGACCTCTGTGAGAACTGTGAGGAAGCACCATCTGACCCTGAAGTGACTGCGAACTTCGTTGAGGTTTTAGAAAAATTGGTCCAATTGTTTTACCTGCGCCCTGTGATTTTATCATTGAACATTTTAACAGTCGACTACGGTCAGCCTTGGATCTTGTTGCTCCAATTTCAACAAAAAACATTCAAACTAAACTTAAACTTCCCTGAAGAAATGAAGAGCTGAGAAAGAGAAGGTGGAGAAAACACAAAAGTAACAACTAACAACGCTATGAGAAATGCAAGAAACAACTACTTTCCCAAATCATTTCCAATAATAAAAACCCTCTTCTCAACCACTGACAGCATTTTAAACCTGGATTTTAGTCAGTCTAATGTGACCCCCTCTGACTCCCTCTGCGAGGCGTTTGCAGACCACTTCACGGGGAAAATAAACACTACCAGATGTAACATTTTATTCAGTCAATCTACTGTTTTTCTGTCTGTCTTTACCGGAGGAAACACTGACAGTTTTGTCCTGGTTAATGCTGAGAGTCTTGATAAAGTGAGGCCCACCACGTGCCTTCTAGATCCAATCCCAACACAGTTATTTGAATCATTTTATGGAGCTTTTAAACTTCAGACAGGGGTCTTTAAAGCGGTGGTGATAAGGCCCTGCTGAAGAAGAGCAATTTAGATTTGAATCATTTTAACAATTACAGACCAGCATGTAACTTACCATTTTAGCAACATTTTAGAAAAACTTGTTTTTACTCAACTTAATTATTTTTTAAACAACATTTTTGAGGAATGTCAGTCTGGTTTTAGGGTGAACCACAGAGACAGCCTTAATAAAGATTTCAAATGATTTTAGTTTAAGCTATGATTGTAAACAGGTGACAGTGTTGGTTCTACTGGATCTGGGCGGCAGTAGCGCAGTAGGTAGAGTGGGCGCCTTCTGATCCGAAGGTCGGCGGTTCGAATCCCACTCCAGACATGGAGTAGTTGAGTGGTCTGATCCTCTGACCCGCAGGTTGGTGGTGCGATTTCAGCTCCTTCAGATGAATAATGCCGTTGTGTCCTTGGGCAGGACACTTAACCCACCTTGCCCCCAGTGTCTGCGTACACTGGTGTATGAATGTGTGAGTGGATGGGTGACTGGTTCCTTGATGTAAAGCGCTTTGAGTGCCTTAAAAAAAAGGTAGAAAAGCGCTATATAAATGTGACCATTGACCATTGATCTACTGCCTTTGACACAGTAGACCCCACTGTTCTGTTAAACAGACTGAAGCACCTGGTGGGCCTCTCTGGTACTGCACACAAATGGTTTACATCCTCACAGACAGAACATTCATGGTAAGTTTAGACACCTGCTCCTCCAGGGTCCATAAAATCACATGTGGTGTGCCCCAGGGTTCCATTTTAGGCCCTGTACTTTTTAACCTGTACATGCGCCCTCTGCTGGTGTGATCAGGAGACATGGAGTCAACTTCCACAGTTCTGCTGATGATACGCAGCTTTACATCTCCATGTCTCCTGATGACACCAGGCCAATGGATGCTCTTTTTAACTGCATTTTAGAATCAAATCCTGGATGGCAGAAAACTTTCTCCAGCTTAACCAGGACAAAACTGAGGTTTTAGTCCTCGGTCCTGAGGCCCAGAGAGAGAAACTTTGGCCCAAACTACAAGCACAGTCTTTTAATCCATCGGCTCAAGTAAAAAACCTGGGCGTTATCTTTGACTCCGAGCTGACATTTATTTTATATGACTTTTATGTTACCTAGCCGAGACAATGAGTGAATGAGTCAAGAATAAAGTTTACATTATTTATTTAGGACACAAATAAGTTTGTTTTCCCCGAATAGACATGCATTAATATTTCTTTTTTGAGTCCCGAATTAACATGCGTGTACGGCGAATAAACCCACAAAACCAAACCAGAAAGGCTCACTGCTATCGGTGGACCACTACAAACACCACATTTTTCACTGCAAACGATCAGGTTTCATCAGGGATAGATTATTACGAACACAGACAAAACAAAACAAAAAGAAAATTCAGTTAGTCCACCTTCACATCTGTACAGACCTCGAGACAAGACGGACTAACTTAACTTAAACTTAAAGTCAAGACAAAGTCACGCAAGAGAAAAGGACAGCAGGGAACAATGTAGATTTTAAAACAAAAAGTACAAAATATAACATATTTCATATCAATTTATTGTTTTGTAACCACCCCACACACAGTTGACTGATCAACAGTACTCTTAAAACCCAAGATTGATCCTACCATAAAACATACAATTAAAAACAGTATCATCACAAAAAAACCAAGTCCAGTCGTATAGACTACTGTAATGCCCGGCTCTCTGAGCTGCACAAAAAGTATTTCAGAGTATTTCAGGTTTACAATTATTAAAAAATTCAGCAGCACGTGTTTTAAAACCAGTTTTAAATTCACTGCATTGGCCCCGTGTGTTTCAGGATCCTTTTAAAGGTTCTTTTTCCTGGTTTTTAAATGTCTTAATGGTCTTGGACCTTCTTATCTTTCAAAACTGCTTTTACCATATGAACCCTCGGGCCCCCGCGCTCCTCTTCAGGCCCCCGCGCTCCCCTTCGGGCCCCCGCGCTCCCCTTCGGGCCCCTGCGCTCCCCCTCGGGCCCCTGCGCTCCCCCTCGGGCCCCACTCTCCTCCTCAGGCCGCCACACTCCTCCCTGGGCCCGAGCGCTCCTCCCCAGGCCCCCGCGCTCCTCCCCGGGCCCCCGCGCTCCTAGTCATTCCCAAAGTCAGGACACAACTCCCGGCGAGGCGTCTTTTCATTTTAGGCCCCCAGTGCTTCCTCTGAGGGGCCCCTGCACTGGGAGCGGTGGTCCGCTGTAGTACTCAGAGCGTAGTTACTGTTCCTAAAATCAAACCAACACATTGTGGAACACTGCAATTTCAGTTTGACACGGACAGTATTAGTGCGAAAAATTGAAAACTTTGTGAGTCCATGTAGGTTCTCTCCTTCTCTGTGATTAAAAAAGCTTTCAGTTTTAATTTGAACCCATGTTTTTACACATTAATACCACATACCTGAAGTGTTAGGAATGCAGTCCTCGTAACAGAATATGTTACAAAATGTTGAAATGATCCTTCAGAAACACTGCCTGGGCTGTGTATGAAAGCAGTCTGTACAGCTGTAAGATTAACTGTCTAGATGTACAATCTAATTTATAATTAAAATGAATGTCATTTTAAGGAGAAAACATCAAATAACACTCAAGCACTGGTATGTTCAAAGGACAGACACAAATGAGGAAAAAAATCAGTAGTTCAAGAGACAAAAATCATAAAGCTTTTGTAACTTGTAGATTTACGCACAGTGAGAAGAGAGACACAAGAGAGAGACTATTATAGTGTGAAGGACTCAAGAGAGAGACTATTACAGTGTAAAGGACTCAAGAGAGAGACTATTATAGTGCAAATAACTTAAGTAAGAAACTGTTACAGTGTGAAGGACTCAAGTAAGAGAGATTACATGATTACATGAAAAGTATCTGATAAAAGGCCTTACACAGTCAGCCATATATTGAGTAGTTCTTTAATGTATTGATCTGCTGTATTGAACCACAGATTGAATCAGTAACACAGGAGCACACGTGTCTGTGAGGGCGGAGTCACAGTCACACAGGACTCACTACTCACAACAACACATTTGTTCCAGTGTTTTGTTTTGTTTTAATGTTTTTGAACTGTATTATTTTCTTTTTTTAATCCAATCTTCAATCAACTTTTACAATCAAATAATTCTTCATAAATCTTTCATTGATTGTTGTGATATTTTTCATGAAGCTAAATACCAGTTCAATTGAAGATAGTCACCAGGCACAGACATATTTGTTAATTTGTAAAATGTTAAGTTGTAATTCCAGCTCTCTGGCGC
This sequence comes from Rhinogobius similis, assembly GCA_019453435.1. Lineage (NCBI taxonomy): Eukaryota > Metazoa > Chordata > Actinopteri > Gobiiformes > Gobiidae > Rhinogobius > Rhinogobius similis. The sequence continues at coordinate 37,506,914 of CM033632.1, forward strand.
CGCCTGCTGTCAATATTCACTCCTTGCAACGCATTTAGAACTGCTTTGATTTTAAAACAGATAAACAAATGATCCGCAACAACCATTTTAAAACTTCTTAAGTTGTTACAAGAAAAAAAAAAACTTGTATTGTGTTCTTTAGTTTTTTCCGTTTTGGAGCCAAATCAAAAAAGGAAAAAACTGTTTTTCCGATTTTCTGTTTAAACAAAATGACACGACACCAAAACTAAATAAAAAATAGTCATTTCAGTTTTATTTGTTTAATATTTTTGATTTCAGCCTAACATTATATTATATATATTATATAGGTTACGGGGGGCTTCTGCGTTTGTGGGCGCAGATCCACGCATGCCTCAGGTTCCCAGCACAGGCACCCCCGGTAAGCCCCGCCCCTTGTCTTCGAGCCTCTTTGGATATAATTAGAATAAACTTACAGGTTTTTGGGGTAAAAGTGTGAAAAGTGAAAAATGATGGCAAAGCGCGCATTAGAACCGGTGTGCGCTGGCCCTGCACCTCCGGAGGGCGCTCATCACCGATCAGCCCCGGGACAACAGGAGCAGACTGAGGTCATTCCACCGCTGTCCAGCTCTGGAGCCATAGCGGCGTCAGAGTCTCTCAGACTCGGACACTCGCCATCGCGTCCGGGCACTGCGAGCCCCGCCAGCTCCATTACACCGCATTCTCACAACCATCCCACCACACAGGGTTACCGCGTGACACCCACCCACGCATCCACACGCACCACAGCACATACTCACGGCACACACTCACACACCACAGCACCCACTCACACACACCACAACACCCACTCACAGCACACACTCACACGCACCACAGCACATACTCACACGCACCACAGCACACACTCACACATACCACAGCACATACTCACGGCACACACTCACACGCACCACAGCACATACTCACAGCACCCACTCACACACCACAGCACCCACTCACACACACCACAGCACCCACTCACACATACCACAGCACATACTCACGGCACCCACTCACACACCACAGCACCCACTCACACACACCACAGCACATACCCACACGCACCACAGCACATACTCACGGCACCCACTCACACACCACAGCACCCACTCACACTCACCACAGCACATACTCACAGCACCCACTCACACACATCACAGCACATACTCACAGCACCCACTCACACACACCACAGCACATACCCACAGCACCCACTCACACACCACAGCACATACTCACAGCACACACTCACACGCACCACAGCACATACTCACACACCACAGCACCCACCCACACGCACCACAGCACATACTCACGGCACCCACTCACACACCACAGCACCCACTCACACGCACCACAGCACATACTCACGGCACCCACTCACACACCACAGCACCCACTCACACGCACCACAGCACATACTCACGGCACCCACTCACAGCACACACTCACACGCACCACAGCACACACTCACAGCACACACTCACACGCACCACAGCACACACTCACAGCACACACTCACACGCACCACAGCACACACTCACGGCACATGCTCACACGCACCACAGCACACACTCACCCACACTCACACGCACCACAGCACACACTCACAGCACACACTCACACGCACCACAGCACACACTCACAGCACACACTCACACGCACCACAGCACACACTCACGGCACATGCTCACACGCACCACAGCACACACTCACGGCACACGCTCACACGCACCACAGCACACACTCACACGCACCACAGCACACACTCACAGCACCCACTCACACGCACCACAGCACACACTCACGGCACACGCTCACACGTACCACAGCACACACTCACACGCACCACAGCACACACTCACAGCACCCACTCACACGCACCACAGCACACACTCACGGCACACGCTCACACGCACCACAGCACACACTCACATGCACCACAGCACACACTCACAGCACCCACTCACACGCACCACAGCACACACTCACGGCACACGCTCACACGCACCACAGCACACACTCACATGCACCACAGCACACTCACACGCAGCACAGCACCCACTCACACGCAGCACAGCACACACTCACGCACCACAGGACACACTCATGGCACACACACACCACAGCACACACTCATGGCACACACACACCACAGCACACACTCATACGCACCGCAGCACACACTCACGGCACACACTCACAGCACACACTCACACACCACAGCACACACTCATGGCAGACACTCATAGCACACAGCACGGCACACACTCACACGCACCACAGCACACACTCATGGCACACACTCACACGCACCACAGCACACACTCACGGCACACTCACACGCACCACAGCACACATACACGGCACACACTCACACGCACCACAGCACACACTCATGCCACACACTCACGGCACACACTCACGGCACACAGCACACACTCATGCCACACACTCACGGCACACACTCACGGCACGCAGCTCGGCACACACTCACAGCACACACTCACAGCACACACGCACTACAGCACACACTCACAGCACACACTCACACACACTCACGGCACACACTCACACACACTCACGGCACACACTCATGGCACACACTCACACACACTCACAGCACACACTCACGGCACACACTCACACACACTCACGGCACACACTCACACACACTTACAGCACACACTCATGGCACACACTCATGGCACACACTCACGGCACACACTCACACACACTTACAGCACACACTCACACACACTTACAGCACACACTCACGGCACACACTCATGGCACACACTCATGGCACACACTCACACACACTCACGGCACACACTCACACACACTTACAGCACACTCTCACGGCACACACTCATGGCACACACTCATGGCACACACTCACGGCACACACTCATGGCACACACTCATGGCACACACTCATGGCACACACTCACACACACTTACAGCACACACTTACAGCACACACTCATGGCACACACTCACAGCACACACTCACGGCACACACTCACACACACTCATGGCACACACTCACACACACTTACAGCACACACTCACACACACTCATGGCACACACTCATGGCACACACTCACGGCACACACTCACAGCACACTCTCACGGCACACACTCACGGCACACACTCACGGCACACACTCACGGCACACACTCACGGCACACACTCACACACACTCACAGCACACACTCACGGCACACACTCATGGCACACACTCACACACACTCACAGCACACACTCACACACACTCATGGCACACACTCATGGCACACACTCACGGCACACACTCACAGCACACTCTCACGGCACACACTCAGACACACTCACGGCACACACTCACGGCACACACTCACGGCACACACTCACAGCACACACTCACACACACTCACAGCACACACTCACGGCACACACTCATGGCACACACTCACACACACTCACAGCACACACTCACACACACTCATGGCACACACTCACACACACTCACGGCACACACTCACGGCACACACTCATGGCACACACTCACAGCACACACTCACACACACTCACAGCACACACTCACACACACTCACAGCACACACTCACACACACTCACGGCACACCCTCACACACACTCACAGCACACACTCACAGCACACACTCACACACACTCACAGCACACACTCACACACACTCACAGCACACACTCATGGCACACACTCATGGCACACACTCACGGCACACACTCACACACACTCACAGCACACACTCATGGCACACACTCACAGCACACACTCACACACACTCACAGCACACACTCACGGCACACACTCATGGCACACACTCATGGCACACACTCACACACACTCACGGCACACACTCACACACACTCACAGCACACACTCACACACACTCACAGCACACACTCACGGCACACACTCACAGCACACACTCACACACACTCACAGCACACACTCACACACACTCATGGCACACACTCACAGCACACACTCATGGCACACACTCACACACACTCACAGCACACACTCACACACACTCATGGCACACACTCATGGCACACACTCACGGCACACACTCACAGCACACTCTCACGGCACACACTCAGACACACTCACGGCACACACTCACGGCACACACTCACGGCACACACTCACAGCACACACTCACACACACTCACAGCACACACTCACGGCACACACTCATGGCACACACTCACACACACTCACAGCACACACTCACACACACTCATGGCACACACTCACACACACTCACGGCACACACTCACGGCACACACTCATGGCACACACTCACAGCACACACTCACACACACTCACAGCACACACTCACACACACTCACAGCACACACTCACACACACTCACGGCACACACTCACACACACTCACAGCACACACTCACAGCACACACTCACACACACTCACAGCACACACTCATGGCACACACTCATGGCACACACTCACGGCACACACTCACACACACTCACAGCACACACTCATGGCACACACTCACAGCACACACTCACACACACTCACAGCACACACTCACGGCACACACTCATGGCACACACTCATGGCACACACTCACACACACTCACGGCACACACTCACACACACTCACAGCACACACTCACACACACTCACAGCACACACTCACGGCACACACTCACAGCACACACTCACACACACTCACAGCACACACTCACACACACTCATGGCACACACTCACAGCACACACTCATGGCACACACTCACAGCACACACTCACACACACTCACAGCACACACTCACACACACTCACGGCACACACTCACACACACTCACGGCACACACTCACGGCACACACTCATGGCACACACTCACAGCACACACTCACAGCACACACTCACACACACTCACAGCACACACTCACACACACTCACAGCACACACTCACACACACTCACAGCACACACTCACGGCACACACTCACAGCACACACTCACACACACTCACAGCACACACTCACACACACTCACACACACTCATGGCACACACTCACAGCACACACTCACACACACTCACACACACTCACAGCACACACTCACAGCACACACTCACAGCACACACTCACACACACTCATGGCACACACTCACACACACTCACAGCACACACTCACACACACTCACGGCACACACTCACACACACTTACAGCACACACTCACGGCACACACTCACACACACTCACACACACTCACGGCACACACTCACACACACTCACACACACTCACGGCACACACTCACGGCACACACTCACAGCACACACTCACAGCACACACTCACACACACTCACAGCACACACTCACACACACTCACAGCACACACTTGTTAGGGAAAACAAGTGTTGTCCCAACGAGTCCTAGAGTTGTAAGGAGAGGCAGGAGACTCTGGATGTCTGAGGCAGGAGAAGTTTATTTACCATCAGTCCGGACCCGGCGACTTGAATACTCAACACATTGTGCTAGTATTGGCTATTCAAGCCTGACTATGCTTCCACACACAGAGGTTTAAATAGTGGTAAGAAGGCCAGCTTGGAGACAAGCTGGCCGAGATAAAATGAGAAGTGCATAGCATACCACTTCTGGCAGACAAGTTCACCATGGAATCTGATAATATTAGAGAAGGACAAATTCTGTACCAGTGGGATGACGCCCGTCGTAGGTAGAGCCAACCACTCAGAAATGTCAACAATGGTAGAAATGGAGGTGCCCTTGTTAAGACTATGCACAAGACATAATTTCCACAACAGTTCCCTCCTCTGAAAACTTATGGTTTTCACAAAAGAAACTTAATTCAAACTAATCAAAAATAAAATAAGTGGAAGCATATTCAGACCTTTACATTTTACCAACATAAGTCATTAAAATGAATCACAACCAAAAACATAACACATCAGCAAATGGCATGCATCAGACCTAAGTGTTCATCATCTGTAATCATCTGTAAAAACAATGAAAGCAACAACCAACTTCACTCCTTACGACATATTCTTTTACATTTGTTCCAATGCAAAGAACATGAATCAAAATATCACAAACCCTCCGATTTTTTTAATTTTTATTATTTTAAAGTAGTGTAAAAGAGTCCATGTTCTTCACACTGAGCATCGCCTCTGCTCAGTGCCTTGAGACCGCATCAAAGTTTTCAGGAAGCACAGTTTAATGTTCATCATGAGATCCATGTAACTGTGACCAGTGTCCAGAGAGGGGCAAGGGGCAAATGTCCATCCACAAGACAACGTAAGGATCCAGGAGCTTGGGTGGGGGGGGTGGGGCAAAGTTCTCTTTCAAACAGGGATGTAGAGGACAAGGTTGATGAAAACAGGGCTCTATGTCCAGAGCAAACCTTTAACTGGTGAAGGGGCATAAATATTCAAGGGATGTGGGACAAGGGGGAAAGTTCAGGTACACAAGGAGCACTGTCTGGGCACAACAGTCCAGGGTTTTCAGCCCAAAGTGCTCATTCAGTGTCAATTTCTCTCCAAAGAATAATCTTCTTTAGGCACATTGAATCTTCAAACACCTTTTTTTTTTTTTTTTCCTCAACAACATTATATCTTGAAATCCTTTTAAAATCAAATATGCTGTATTCAAAATACAATAACGCATGCACTGTTTATTCTCAACCAATAAATATAGTTTATTAAGTTCTGCCTCAGATTCAAAACACACTTATGAGAGGAACCAATAATCAAAAGTTTCAATCAGGTTAAATCAAATCTTCATAGTGTCTTCTTCATCCTCTTCATAGGAAAACCCTCCCGTTCCCAAAAAGAGAAAATAATATATAACAAAAGAATGAACAGAAAGGTGGACCTGATGGGCCGGCCAAAATGAACAAACAGATGAGGCGACACCGGGCCAACCCTGTACAGGGCCGTAGGAGCCAGTGCCGACACCACTACCAACCTAAGGACAAACCCATCCCCAGCTAACCTGAGCAAAAGAAACGCGAAAACGTGACTACCGTCCCACCAGGTCAAACAAAAGCCAAGTTGGCATGGGTGTGGCTGGGCAGAGCCATGATTGCGCCAGCTATAGGCGACTTAATTGAAGGCTCTGAGCAGGCACACTTAATGCAAACCCTAACTTATATCAATACACTAATTTTAGCCAAAGACTAAATTAGACAAAATGTTTCCTTTTTTTTTTTTTTTTTTTTTCTTTCAATTTTTTGCCACATTAATCTTATCACCATAATTTAATATATAATATACAATAAGTCCTTTTCTGAATCAAATAAAAACCAAAAAAGGTCACATATGATTGTCTTTAATGAAAATATAGATTCTGAAATGTTTGTTTAGTTATATTATTTTTATAGGTTTTAGAAGATTATTTATTTCAAAAACATATATTTTCATCTTCTACAGGCCACCTGTGGAAGAAATATTCTCATGTATTACTGCAATCAACAATCTTAGACTGGTATTATCTTTTTGGTCCACAATAGTTTCCCTGTTAATTGGAAAAACATCATCAAATATTACACAAACGGTCGCAATAGCCCCTGCTTCAGGCTCAGACATTCAGTCATCAGAATGCCTCCAGTACTGTGGCAGTCTCTGCAAAAAATGTATCATTATCAACCTGAGAAGAAAATAATCATATTATGTGTAATCAGACACAAAGAATGATAGTTAAAATTACTTCATCTCAATTATTGAACATTCAAAATGCACATTTCAAGTATCAGATGTTAGAGTACAGTCAGTCAGTCAGTTTTAGTTCCTTACTCTGGAACAACTGGGTTCTGTTTAGATGTACTTTTTAAATTTCTTTTACACTTTCCCTGCATGTGTCTTGTTAATTTTTCATTTAATTAGTTTTGATTTTTACACTTTAGCTGCAAAACTTAAATATTGTTGTTATTTGCATTCACTTTCTATTGTTATTAGACAGAGCCATAATAATTCCTTGTACTGAGAGCAAATGGGCCCTCCTCTTTGTCCCTCCTTGTTTCATTCCTGTGTCGGGCCATGTGCACCTGGATCCGCACAGGGAGGAAACGGGACTACACCTTTTGGAGTCATAATTGTGACTTGATCATTTGACTCTCCATTTCATTTATAACCATTATTTCTTTCACTCTTTTATTCTTATTATGTATCCAAGCAAACACCAAGTGTTCCGCTACACAGTATGTGCTACACTGCAGACTCATCTGACAGACCACACACACATAATACACCAAGAATGCAAAGAAACAATTAGTCCTGAAACCAAGGCTATGTTATAACAGCTTAGAGTCCTTAAAAATGAATCTCTTGTCAATTTCAAACAATGACTTCCAAAGAGACTTGGTAGATAAGCAGTTAGGTATATCTGCATCGTCTAATTACCAATATTGTTCAATACCTTTTCCTTCTACAATCTGTAAACAAGGCCTTTCTCCAAAGCAATTTCCCCAATTTCCCACAAACACTGTATAGGCCGTAATATATTTTATCAACATGTCCAAACTATGTCTCCAGATTAAATATCCATGTCAACATAAAACTCTGATTAACTTCAATATTTCTCTTCAAAACAAAATCTCGCCTGTGGTTCCCATCCAACCATCCACTAAAGCTAAAATGAGCCACACCCTCTGGGCCGCCAGATCCAAGACCCAAACCAGATGACAACCAACTCATAAGGGGTTCTCCTTAAGTCAATGCCCTCCAAATCTTCGCGGTCATGAAATCTGGCCCAGAGCTCGATTTAGTCCTGGTGCAAGCTACAATTAGTTAACGCTTTACACTAATATAATCAGAAACAAAAGATACAATTATTGGTCAAATATACAATCAGGCCATAACATGATAGATACACTACCATCACTGCACTGTTTTTAAGAGATAAATATAATATGTTGAGTTTCGGAAGCTATCTGAAATTAATATTCAAACTATATTCATGATTTGGCTCCCAAACCAAACAACTCGAAACTACAGCATAAACTCCCTGCAGGTCAAATAACGCTTCGTATTCTTCAGTAAAACATGCGTTTATGTCCTTTTACTGCTATTGAAAGTGCCGTTTCCATATCTTATGTTTGCAACTAATCAGTCAATCACTTGTCTCAAAAAAAAAACAACTTTTGTTTTGGTTGACCTGACACTTGTTCTTATCTTCCACACCTACATGTTCACCGCCACCTGTCTAATCCACTGTGGCCTGATTCACAAACATAACCAGATCATGGGTCTATTCATTTACCCAAACAGTACGTTTAAATACTCACAATTTCTTTATTTTTTTATAATTGACATACTTTCAAATGTGTATTTTTGATGTAAAATGTACTGTAAAACTACACTCAAAGATTAATGCCACATTAGCAGTATCACACATATGTGCAGGGCAACCAGCCATTCCTCTCACCCTCCTCTGGTACTGTTAGAATTAGATAAATCAGTCTTGACAACTGATGAGGGCATTATGTTTTACTAGTAAGCTTATCACAAATGCTATTGAAACCAACTCATTTTATATACAACTCACTGTAATGACAGCTTTTTAAATAACCTTCTGTAACCTTCACCTATATTGGTGAGGAACAACCAAAGATCTAATAAGGTGCAAAATCGATCAACATATGCCTTTATAATATTGTTTTTCATAAATGCACTTTAATATGATGTTAACATGCCTTACTTTTGAATCTGCGAATATATTTCAGCAACTGTACAATCTGTTTTATTTATTTTGAATATCTCACCACTCGCCATGAACAGAGACATAAACACTCACTTCATAAACACACAGTTAAATTTATAATTTTAGAATCTGTCTTTTACCACTTAAATGTAGCCTATTCTTCTTTCAAAGTCTGCTTTCAACCGTGGCATCTAAATGTGCAACACAACTGTATTTGTTAAAGGACTCATATTATGCTACAGGGACTATATTTGTTATTTTTATTTTTTTTTTTTTCCATCCTCAACTACACACCTGAAGTTGTTCTCAGCTGCATTCACGCTTTGAGGAATGTTTATCAGAAAATCCTCCCCCCTCCGAGCATCAAAAACACTGAACTTCTGCTGAACTTCCTGGATCTGGGACGTATGTTCAGATTTCATTTGTTACTTATCAAAGAATTTTCTGCTGTTTTAAGTCTTTAAATCATCACCAGACTCGTTCTGAGCATTTCTGTCTTTAAACATGATAACTGTAACTGCTCGTTTATTGATGGCTAACTTTACTAAATTGTGTGAGTGCTCAGTGCAATCCACTGGCTGCACTCAGTAAGTGTCATTTCACACAGGCTGATGAATTATGTCATTTAATCAATAACAAACTTTTTTTTTTTTTTTTTTTTTAAAAATGAGATAACATAAGATGGCAAATTTAAGGCTCTTAATGAACACGTTTAAAGGCTAATAACAATATGAAAAATGCATCAAATTTTTTCTTTGAATTCCTGATATACCTATTAGTATACCATACCCATACTATTACATATTTTTAGCTCACTGTTCTCTACTACAGTTCTGTCCATACGGTGTATTAAGTTAGTTCAAACTTTTATTTATTTATTTATTTTTCCGCTTGATATTTTAATCTCATTTTACTATAGCTGCCTCCTATTACTCTCATTATGCTTTATATTTTTGTCAGCATAAAACCACCAGAGCACATAGTTTGTGAAATGAATTCACCGATAACGGCAACATAGATTTTCTTTATTCTGATGTTAATATTTGTATTGTGTTACCATAAGTTTAAATTACCAACCTTCAAAACTATTTAACTTTCTGAAGGGGGTCCCTCCTCGCTGAAAGAACATAAACTGTTTAAGTCCCGCCTCTTAGACATTGTATGGCAAAATGGTGTTAGAAGACCTCAGTTTAAAGCTTGTTAAAATGTATGATTGTATTCCTTCTCTAAATAAAAATACAATTTAATTCCTCTTAAATAACAATCCATTGAAAGATAACTAACTGAACTGCTTGACAGTGGATCTGAGAGCAGGTGTCAGCCCCAAGCCCAGGTGAACACAGCCCTCGTGCAGCAGCAGAGACAGTTCAGTGGGGCCTTGGAGCAGCAGCAGCAGCAGCAGCAGAGGTGGTGGTATTGGAGGCTTTGATTCAGTCCATTCATTTGACAGGAGGCCAGCGTGGAGGAGCCCAGTCCACAGAGCACTTTCAGACCCAGGACAGTCTTTGGTTTTAGTTCAGTTCAACTCATGCTTCATGTCATGAGCGGCCACATTCAGACAGTCTTTATAGACAAACAGCAGCAGAGCCAGTCCCAGTCATGTGACCATTCAGTCGAGAGCTGGAGGAGGACGAGGCACCCAGGGAGCCACTGCACCCAAACCAGGCCCACCCAGACACACCGGGCATCAAACCCATCTCAGATTCCACTCAGATTATTTAAAATACTAGCAGTCCGGAGAACCCCTTTTTTTATTTTTTTTATTTATTTATTTATTTTTTACAAAAAATATGGAAATATATAAAAAAGCATAATAAAATAAAATATAAAAAGCATAGAGGTTTTTTTTTTTGTTTTTTTTTTTTTTACAAAAAATATGGTAATAAAAAGTATAATAAAATAAAATGAAAGGTATAAAAGGATTTCGAATCTGCACAACTTCAGAACGTGGAGGTGAAGTATTTAAACTTCTCCGCCTATCAAGTCAGTGAAGTTCCAAAAATCACAAAATAAAGTAAAGCTGGTCCAAACAGTGTATTTCTTTTTTTAAATGCCTTATACATCATTTAGCCATACCCCTTTAACTGTTTATTGCCCTCACACATTGTGTAAGCTTTGGACAAAAGTACTTCATTTTGATCTCGTTAGACTTTCAACTTGAAAAATCTAATTTACAATTTGTAAAGTAACTATACTTTCTCTGCAGATATTTATGTGTTGTTGTTTTTTTTTTTTTTTTTTTTTTTGTATTATTATTATTTTGATTCTAAAACCACTTAATTCACAACTTGATTCAACGTTACCTCAAAGTTAAGACATGTTTATCAACAACCTATTATTTTTAGTAAGATTATTTATTGTGGTGCTTGGTGAGATATTCAAGAAACCCAACTAAACCTGTAGTTTTAACAGTTACCGCAGTAAATCAACAACAGTAGCCAGAGTCTGTGGAGAAGAAAAGGAATGGCTTCTCATTTGAAACTCAAGACAATTTGCCTTTTGCTTTTTTTTTTTTTTTTTTTTTTTTTTTAATTGATTTTATGTGGTGTTTTCAAAAATAATTATCCAATGAGGAAAATTCACAAATACCAAGTCAGACCATTTAAATTAATGGCTCAAACTCACTACATTATAATCCGCATAGAAGTATTATCTGCATACCACAATAAAAGCACCTGCCTGCTGCCATCTCATTAAAGCAACAGTATGAAACTTTTTTGGCGGTGTCATATCGTCTGCATGATTCCATGGAAACAAAGTTCAAACCACTTCTCAACCAGAGCAAATGACATGCGTCAGCCTCTCAATGGAGGCAGATATGTCCCATGCCACAGCCACACTGTGGAATATTATAGCTAAAGGCACACTATTTCCATGGAAACAAGCAGGAGGAGGTTTCTCCAGGCCAAGTATGAGTAAGGTTTGTGGAGAGCTCACTCACAGAAAGGACACATTTGCCAAAAGAAATTACATACTGCGGCTTCAACAGGCTCATTAATCTGATCTTATCTCAAATCCTGCAATAATATCATTAAACCAAGCAGCAAATAAGACCACCTTAAATACTTCAAATAAGCACAACACTGCTGCACTAGTACATACTAGACCTCTCCCAACTCAGTTCTTATTGTGTCAAGTATAAACTTGTACTTCATAACAGCCATAATAATATCAACAATTATCATCACATAGTGTTCAAAAAATGTATAAATTTCTGATGATGCAATAAATATTTATTTATTTATATATTTCTTTAATGTCACCTATACCAATGAATGTAACTTTTTATTATTAATACAGAAATCATTTGTTTGTTTGATCTTACATTAGGCTACTTTATAAAAATATTCTGCAGTGTGTTGTTTATTTATTTATATTTTTTTAATTATTATTATTTTTTAAATATAATAGTTATCAAAAGCTTTCCCTTTTGAACTTTAGTTTGTTTATTGAACCCAGTTGTAAAAGCTGTACTCACAAGTCGCTGCAGTAGATGACATGCAATAATCAAGTAAAATGTGACGTGTTATTCAAGGATCATCTCTTTATCTCGATCCCCATCTTCTGTGGCTCCTGTAAAGCAACATTACAGAGCAGCATCAATTCTCAAAATATGACACATTTTCATTGAATATCATCTTAAATGCAGTCATCAACAAACACAACTATTAGTTATTAATTTATCATGCTGCACTGAGTTATTTCCATATCCTCTTATCCTTAGCAGAGCTTTAACATGTGTCAGAAATACCTTCTCCATAGTCTTTTTATATGTGTGGTATTCATAAACCACCTGTTGTTAATAATTTGTTACAATAATAATGCCCTTTTATTCCCAGAGAGTAGTTTTAGCACACCGTTACTGTAACATACAACCCATTTTAGCATATTGTTGTAAGCCTTGTATTTAGTTTGTTTTATTTTCAACATAAAACAAACATGTGCTCAAGGACCTTCAGCAGACACACAGAACAGACACAAGCAGCGGTTACTTTGCGCACAAGCAGCAGTCAGCAGCAGTCTCCTTAAAATCTCTAAACCTCTGTATCCTCATGATACTCAGATATATTTCAGTTAAACTTCAGTTTATTACTGTCCTTATACCCTGTCATGATTGACAGCCGTTTGCAGACTATTAAAGAACCCATTCACGAAAAGATGACCAGTATAAAAGCTAAACTTTCCAATCAGGCCTATCACTTCTTCCTCGTGTCACGTTTAACCCTACACTGCATGTGTTATTGTTGTTGACAGCTCTGACACTGTGAATATGTGCGACTGTAGCAGGTTGTGAGGGCCAGACCAGAGTCAATCTGTGAGACAGAAGAACCTGCTGCAATAGGCCACAGAATGACTTAGCATGTGTTACACTGGTGTTTGACTGGTGACTGAGTTAGACCTGATGTAAATGTAATGTGACTTATCTGACAGAAACATAAAAGCGCAACATATAAAAAGCCATGCAAATAGAACAAAAGCCAAGCAGACAAGACACACATATATCAATGGAAATAAAGATCTACTGCAGCATCCAGAAATATGGCCAATTTCATGATATTAAAAATATATTATTTGTTTGTATGCATCAAAATGTTATCAACTGATTCTGGAGTTCCACGGTTTGTTTTAGAGTACAATACACCCAACAGTGACTCCCTATCACGCAGTGTATATATAAACAACAATATGGCGCCCGGGCCCGGGGTTGATGGTTAAAGAGAAGCTTTCCCAGGCTCTTCCCTGAACCCATGAACCCCTTCCACCCACTGCTACTAGTGCATCTACAGCTAATCTGAATAGTGCCCAGCAGTAATTACACCACAGACTTTTATGACTCCCACAAATAGATACGTCCAGTGGCAGAAACACTAAATTTTGTTACTCAAGTAAAAGCAAAGATACGTCAAAGAAAAAGTATCCACTTCAAATTGTACTTAGGTATCAAAAATGACCAAAGTACAGGACTTTTACTCTTGCAATCAGTTACTTTCCACGTCTGGACACAATCTACCCAGGTCTTCACACCAGTCTGTGGTCACAGTCCATTAACTGTGGAATAAAACCCTCTAAAACTCCCGCCTTGGTATTCGTTTACTTGACATAGTAATTGCTATTAAAATGTTATTCCTCCCATTGTTCAACAAAATTAATATTAAACAATCTCTTGGCTATTGAGCTTGGGATCATGACATCACGTTACTGCAAAAGTATTCGAACACTATATATTCATAAATGTATTTGACCCAGCAGTTTATTAGCTTCTTCCATAGATTTTATGTACACTTTTTATTTATTTATTGTTATTATTATTTTACATTGTTTAGGCCAAGGTTGTTTTTTTTTTGTTTTTTTTGTAAGTTTATGACATCAAACAACAAGCATGGCAGATTTCCATGGTAACGTTTGTCTTTATTTTATTTAATTAATGAATTTATTTATTTATTTTATGACTCCATCCCAAGCTCCATAGGCCAGAGTTAGCCGAAAACTCACTGTCCTTCCTCACTCATCTTTCCTCACTCGTTTTCTAGTTTTACACCCCAAATGATCTCCAACTTCACAGCATAATTACCTGCATCAGTAAATATGAAACACAAACTGTACACACAGCCTACACCTCACTGTCCTGTAACTTTCCTCACTCACTATTATGAGCTCCATCCTCAGTGTACGCAGCCCCTGGCTCTGTGCTCAGCCCTGTTCCCTGAATACCCAGTCGACCAATAACAGTCAGGACCTGACAGTCCTGACTGTCCTCGACCAAAACTGAACTCCAGAATGAGCTGATCACACCGCATACATTTGCAAAATGCTACTTTAACTCTAGAAAGTGATTCTAGGCTTGAGTAGGAAATGCAAAATGTAGACCTCCTTTAAGCCAATTCAGTATTACAACTTTGTAAGGACTAAACTGATAAACCCCATTGCAAAGGTTTCTGTCTGTCAAGCATGAATCTGGTAAGGCAAAGTTTTCCTCTTTAAAAAGAGATGAAAAATATTTGCACTTACCAGATCAGCTGTATGTAGATTAAGTCGTCCGTGACGCCAAAACTGTTAGGGAAAACAAGTGTTGTCCCAACGAGTCCTAGAGTTGTAAGGAGAGGCAGGAGACTCTGGATGTCTGAGGCAGGAGAAGTTTATTTACCATCAGTCCGGACCCGGCGACTTGAATACTCAACACATTGTGCTAGTATTGGCTATTCAAGCCTGACTATGCTTCCACACACAGAGGTTTAAATAGTGGTAAGAAGGCCAGCTTGGAGACAAGCTGGCCGAGATAAAATGAGAAGTGCATAGCATACCACTTCTGGCAGACAAGTTCACCATGGAATCTGATAATATTAGAGAAGGACAAATTCTGTACCAGTGGGATGACGCCCGTCGTAGATAGAGCTAACCACTCAGAAATGTCAACAATGGTAGAAATGGAGGTGCCCTTGTTAAGACTATGCACAAGACATAATTTCCACAACAACACTCACGGCACACACTCACAGCACACACTCACACACACTCACAGCACACACTCACACACACTCACACACACTCATGGCACACACTCACAGCACACACTCACACACACTCACACACACTTACAGCACACACTCACACACACTCACAGCACACACTCACAGCACACACTCACGGCACACACACACACACTCACACACACTCACACACACTCACACACTCAGCACACACTCACACCAAACACTACCACACACTCACAGCACACACTCACACACACTCACAGCACACACTCACACACACTCACACACACTCATGGCACACACTCACAGCACACACTCACACACACTCACACACACTTACAGCACACACTCACACACACTCACACACACTCATGGCACACACTCACAGCACACACTCACACACACACTCACAGCACACACTCACAGCACACACTCACAGCACACACTCACACACACTCACGGCACACACTCACACACACTTACAGCACACACTCACGGCACACACTCACGGCACACACTCACAGCACACACTCACAGCACACACTCACACACACTCACAGCACACACTCACACACACTCACAGCACACACTCACACACACTCACAGCACACACTCACGGCACACACTCACAGCACACACTCACACACACTCACAGCACACACTCACACACACTCACACACACTCATGGCACACACTCACAGCACACACTCACACACACTCACACACACTTACAGCACACACTCACACACACTCACAGCACACACTCACACACACTCACAGCACACACTCACACACACTCACGGCACACACTCATGGCACACACTCACGGCACACACTAATTCACATTAATCCGAGGTGGACTCCGAATCCACTCGGTGGCGGCTCCTGACCTGGTGCTCAGACTGCAAAGCCCCGGCTCCACTCGGGTTTGGACCTGAGGAGCGTGGATCTGTGCTCACAAACCCTCAGTAACCTCAATTCACTGATAATGTTGTGGCTGAAATCAAAATATTAAACAAAACTGAAGTGACTCATTTTTAATTTAGTAATTTTTAATTTTGGTGTAGCTTTGTTGTTTAAACAGAAAGTGTGAAAAACGGTTTATTTTTTCCTTTTTTGGATTTGGCTCCAAAACGGAAAAACTAAAGATTGATTTGTTTGTTTTTTCATTAATTGCATAATTAGTTATATTTATCGTTTCTATTTTCTTTCGTTTGTGAGTAATGACTAGTTGTGTCCACCAGGAGGCGATGCACATCAGTAAAATTCCAAGAGTGTCTGGCTGCAGACCTTAATCCAGAGTCGCCAGCCCCGCAGACTTTAAAGGTCCCATATTCTGCTCTTTTCCCCTTTACACAGTCTATTCTAAGGGCTTTGTTGATACATTTTCTCGTTGTGTAATATCCATAACATAACAGTTTCCAAAAAACACCCATTTCTTGGACTGGCCCCCCTCCTTGCAAAAGCAAACGGCTCACTCTGAGATCTGACCCCCCCGAACAGAGAGCAGGCTGCCTCCCCCGCCCAACTCGCGCGCCTCCCCCGCCCAACTCGTGCCGAAGCCTAGAGCGGAGATGGTGCATGCGCCGTGTGCTCCGGTAAACAGCGATACACAAACACTGAATAAACCTTTTATCCGTCCTGACGGTGCGTCGTGCTGAGTCCTACGTCCTGGATCTGACCTGGAGTTTGACGTGCTCCAGGGCCTCGACGACGGACGTTGCCGTTCGGTAAATAACAAGCTAACTCTTCGATCTGTCGTATCCATCGTGTAATTACTGTGTAGCATTAGCATTAGCTGTTTTTATTCTGCGGCTGCGCGCTTCCCGGAGGCGTGGCTTAAACACCGCGTCATCCATGGGATGAGCCCCCGTCTGCCTGCTCAGCCAAGGGGGAACGGAAAAGACAGTTCTCTAGTGAAAGCCTGAGGGAATCAATCAAAAAACCAATTTGGGCACAACATACGAGGCCCAAATAGCACTGGAGGAAGGTTAAAACCTCTGAAAAGTCGATTTTGCGTGTTATGGGACCTTTAACTAAGAGGCGCCTTAACCCACAGGTCCGGAAGTACACATTGCGCGGAAAAAAAAAAAAAAAAAAAGGTTACGCCGCAATATTACTTTTTACTAACCTAAGTAAGATGTTAGTAAAAATATGTTTAAAAACAATCAGAAAACATTCAACTGAATGAAAGATTGACAGTTTATGGAAATATTGAAATCACTGCAAATCAAAATATTGAACATTATAATCAGAAAATAAATAAAACTGTATTGAAAAAATTAAAAACTTGAAATAAAGATTACATGCATCACTCATTCATCTCATTACAAAGCCCCTCCTATCCACCACTTCTTCATAAAATGTCTGCGTCTTCCACATAAACAAATAAGATTTTAAAAAGCTCCAGCTCCTCCTCGTGTTCTTCAGTGTCAGACTCCAATCTCCATTATTATTGACAATGGATCTATATCTACAAATTCACATTAAATTTGAAATTAACAGTAAACTTCACCCCTAGTTTTTCATAACATGTTACTTAAAACTCCACTTCAACGCCTTTAACATTAGACATTACGAGCGATAACGTAAAGAGCGTGTGGTGCTGTAATATCTATATATACACTTCACAGCACCAGACAAATTCTAATCATCACATTTTGTTAAGATTAATCTGCGGATAGACAAATATTTCATTTAGTTTCTGCCTAGTTATAAATTAACAAGAAGAGGAATGATTGAATTAAAAACATAAGGTGCCGTGTGTTGATATTGGTTCTTTTTGACACATCCGGGCTCTGGTAGGGACCTCTGGGTTAAGGTACAGGTCACGTGGGCGCCTCCTGTTTAAGGTCTGCGGAGAGGCGACTCTGGATTAAGGTCTGCAGCCAGACGCCTCTCGTAAATTCAAGGCTGCTTCTGCCTCTGGATGGGATAATCTGGGCCAATTATAATAAATCACGTTCCCGGTTAATTAAGATAAAACTAAAGGCCTATTGTACTTGAGTATTTAAGGCAGCAGAGTGAAGCCTCTCTTGACTGCACATTTGTGCAGCAAGAGTTGCACAAATGTGCAGTCGTCTGTGCAATCTGTGTAACACTCAGGAAGCTTTAGCCAACACAAGGTTTCTTCACTTCTAGTCTGTGTTTGTCTTGGAGCCTTACTCAAACCTATCTTTTATTGATTTGGTCTAATGATAGTGTATGTGCATATGCACTCGAGTAAGTCCTCCACAACAGTAAGACACAACAAAACACATTCAAGTAGAAAACATATTGTTTTTGTAATACACAAATTGAACAACTTTAATAAAAAAAAAATAAAAAATTTAAAAGGAGAAATAAAATGAACAGATATAGATCTGTGCTGTGCTAATGCTTCTGCAAACTGTGTTCAAGCCTATTGGTTTGGGTCAGAGGTGGGGCAGTTAGTTTGGTCACATTTACTTTACATTTTTATAGTTTTTTTCAATTGCTTTGGCTGAAACTTTTTGTAAATCTGGCAAGTTGGTGTGGAATATGGACTATAAAATGTCTTGATATTGAGTCCTGTGTGTTTGGTTGTGTCCCCTGTCTCTTTGGTCGACAGGCCTGGGTGCGGGTGTGGGTGTGTTCAAACACACTGTTACAACTGCAATCTGTGCTTAAATAGTTGATCAGTGTTTTAGTTTTTTTTGTTTTTTTTGGCAGAGTTAAGGCTTGAAAATGATATTATGGTTGTGCCAGTATGAGCTTATGAGCTTCCCAAGTGGCAAGTTTTGGAATTTTGCGACAAAATTTTGATATGGGTGTGTTCCAGTTGTCCACCAAGGTCAACATTTTTGTGCTCCGACTTGTAAACTCACACTGGAAACTCGAAACTTCTTGGAAACTTGTCAACATTTCAAAACCACTGCTCATTGGTTTTGCT
Organism: Rhinogobius similis; assembly: GCA_019453435.1. Taxonomy (NCBI): domain Eukaryota; kingdom Metazoa; phylum Chordata; class Actinopteri; order Gobiiformes; family Gobiidae; genus Rhinogobius; species Rhinogobius similis. Next base: position 37,527,038 of record CM033632.1, read on the forward strand.
GAGGAGACCAGCAGAGAGGACCGGTCTGAGCGGACTTAAAGGGACCTGGGCCGGTCTGAGCGGACTTAAAGGGACCTGGGCCGGTCTGAGCGGACTTAAAGGGACCTGGGCCGGTCTGAGCGGACTTAAAGGGACCTGGGCCGGTCTGAGCGGACTTAAAGGGACCTGGGCCGGTCTGAGCGGACTTAAAGGGACCTGGGCCGGTCTGAGCGGACTTAAAGGGACTCGGGCCGGTCTGGACTTGGGCCGGTCTGAGCGGACTTAAAGGGACTTGGGCTGGTCTGGACTCGGGCCGGTCTGAGTGGACTTAAAGACTTCGGGCAGTCTGGACTCGGGCGGTCTGAGCGGACTTAAAGGACCTGGGCGGTCTGAGCGGACTTAAGGGACTCGGGCAGTCTGGACTTGGGCGGTCTGAGCGGACTTAAAGGGACTTAGGCTGGTCTGGACTCGGGCGGTCTGAGTGGACTTAAAGGGACTAGGGCCGGTCTGAGCGGACTTAAAGAGACTCGGGCCGGTCTGGACTTTGTAAGGTCTGAGCGGACTTAAAGGGACTGGGGCAGTTCTGGACTCGGGCCGGTCTGAGCGGACTTAAAGAGACTCGGGCGGTCTGAGCGGACTCAAAGGACTTCAGGCGGTCTGGACTCGGGCCGGTCTGAGCGGACTTAAAGGGACTCGGGCCGGTCTGGACTCGGGCCGGTCTGAGCGGACTTAAAGGGACTCGGGCCGGTCTGAGCGGACTTAAAGGGACCTGGGCCGGTCTGAGCGGACTTAAAGGACCTAGGCGGTCTGAGCGGACTTAAAGGGACCTGGGCCGGTCTGAGCGGACTTAAAGGGACTCGGGCCGGTCTGGACTTGGGCCGGTCTGAGCGGACTTAAAGGGACTTGGGCTGGTCTGGACTCGGGCCGGTCTGAGCGGACTTAAAGAGACTCGGGCCGGTCTGGACTCGGGCCGGTCTGAGCGGACTTAAAGGGACCTGGGCCGGTCTGAGCGGACTTAAAGGGACTCGGGCCGGTCTGGACTTGGGCCGGTCTGAGCGGACTTAAAGGGACTTGGGCTGGTCTGGACTCGGGCCGGTCTGAGTGGACTTAAAGGGACTCGGGCCGGTCTGAGTGGACTTAAAGGGACTCGGGCCGGTCTGAGTGGACTTAAAGGGACTCGGGCCGGTCTGAGCGGACTTAAAGGGACTTGGGCCGGTCTGAGCGGACTTAAAGGGACAAGGGCTGGTCTGGACTCGGGACTGTCTGAGAGGACTGAAAGGGACTCGGGCCGGTCTGAGAGGACTTAGGGACTTCGGGCGGTCTGAGCGGACTTAAAGAGACTTCGGGCAGTCTGGACTCAGGCGGTCTGAGCGGACTTAAAGGACTTCAGGCAGTCTGGACTCGGGCCGGTCTGAGCGGACTTAAAGGACTCAGGCGGTCTGAGCGGACTTAATGGGACTATGGCCTGTCTGGACTCGGGCCGGTCTGAGCGGACTTAAAGGGACTTGGGCGGGTCTGGACTCGGGCCGGTCTGATTGGACTTAAGGGACTCGGGCCGGTCTGAGCGGACTTAAAGGGACTCGGGCCGGTCTGAGCGGACTTAAAGGGACTCGGGCCGGTCTGGACTCGGGCCGGTCTGAGCGGACTTAAAGGGACTCGGGCCGGTCTGAGCGGACTTAAAGGGACTCGGGCCGGTCTGGACTCGGGCCGGTCTGAGCGGACTTAAAGGGACCTGGGCCGGTCAGAGCGGACTTAAAGGACTTCAGGCGGTCTGGACTCGGGCGGTCTGAGCGGACTTAAAGGACCTGGGCGGTCTGAGCGGACTTAAAGGACTGGGCGGTCTGGACTCGGGCGGTCTGAGCGGACTTAAAGGACTTCGGGCGGTCTGGACTCGGGCGGTCTGGCGGACTTAAAGGACTCGGGCGGTCTGGACCGGGCGGTCTGAGCGGACTTAAAGGACTCAGGCGGTCTGGACTCGGGCCGGTCTGAGCGGACTTAAAGGGACTCAGGCAGTCTGGACTCGGGCAGTCTGAGCGGACTTAAAGGACTTCGGGCGGTCTGGACTTCAGGCAGTCTGAGCGGACTTAAAGGGACTCGGGCCGGTCTGGACTCGGGCCGGTCTGAGCGGACTTAAAGGGACTCGGGCCGGTCTGAGCGGACTTAAAGGGACTCGGGCCGGTCTGGACTCGGGCCGGTCTGAGCGGACTTAAAGGGACTCGGGCCGGTCTGGACTCGGGCCGGTCTGAGCGGACTTAAAGGGACTCGGGCCGGTCTGGACTCGGGCCGGTCTGAGCGGACTTAAAGGGACTCGGGCCGGTCTGGACTCGGGCCGGTCTGAGCGGACTTAAAGGGACTCGGGCCGGTCAGAGCGGACTTAAAGGGACTCAGGCCTTTCTGAGTGGAGTTAAAGGAAGACTGAGTAAGTGAGGAAAAAATATTTGATCAATATCCCAAAACATGCTTTTATTATTTGATTAATGTAATGTTACTTAACTTGTAAACACTTGATATTTACTAAATGTGAAGTTAGAATTATGATTTATAGATAGACAAGCAGACTAGCAAATAATAAATATTAGGCGTATAGTGAGCGAAAATCATCAGAAACACAGGACAGCCACAGGATTAGAGACTCAAACAGAACATTCCAATCCTAAAAATATCTAGAATGAAGACATGGGCAAACTTATTAACAAATACTGAGTCTATTGTTATCATTTGGACTCTCAACAACATTTTTAAATAACCTGGTCCCAAATACAGTGAACATCATATTCAATTCAAAATAGTCCAAGACTGGGTGAATTCTACAACATATTTAGGCCTAAAAGCTATTCACAGACCCTCAAATGTAATGGCTGCCCGGCTCTGTTTGGCATTGGACTCTGGAGGACTGCTCCTCTGACAGTGTGAGGTTGCGACACACAGCTCTGACAATGTTTACAGAGCAAAGGTCAAGCAGGACAAGAGTCAGTGCTTTTACACCATCAACACAGTCACACAGAGAGAACGCTGTCACCAGCAGTGGACTCAAAAGGTCGTGGAGGAGCTGCTTTTCAAAGACAAACGATACAAGAAGACAAGAAAGTTATATTTAATTTAGTCTATTCGGTTTTATTCCGTTAAAGATGGTCAAAAATAGTAATCATATCCATAGAACACAAAAGTAAGTCAAAGGACAACAATAAATGAAGTGTAAAGTGACAAAATAATCATAGACATAAACATTAATAGTTTTTGTTTTGATGGTTATAAAAAATATCTGTACAGCAAAACAAGTCCCTTTAGTTTTCCCTATTCGTTCATTTGAATAAAGATTATTAAAGCAACATTTTTGCATTCAAATTAAAAAGATACAAAAGTAAGATTTCACAGTGAAAGTGTATAAAATCAGAACACTGCATAAAATGTGTAAATACTAAACAAGTTTTAAGATAATAAAGAGTATTTGTTCACATTAGCCACAGTTTAGCCCTGCAATGAGTTGGCCACTGTCCAGGGTGTACCCCTCCTAAGGCCCAAAGACACTGGGATAGGCTCCAGTCACCCGTGACTCCTAACGGGAACAAACGGGAGAAAATGAAGGAGCTGCAGTCTGAAGAGAGAGACGAGAGCCCGGCTCCAGTGAGCGCTGTCCCTCACAGGCTCCAGTGTGCTGATGAGGCCATGCCACAGGAGGGGAGGTAGAACATTCAGTCATCAAAGACGGGGGTTTACTTCATTCCCTCTTTCTGTCTTTGTTGCAGAGGCAGATGGAGAGATGGAGAGTGTAGAGCACACGAGCTTTCAATGTACAAAGAATACCCAAAGAGAGAGTGCGCCTTGTTTCTGTGTGTTTGTACAGTTAGAACACATTTTAACAGTCCCTCCACGTGGACGAGCTGTTCACCCTCTCCATCTGAAGCAGTTCTCACCCGTTCAAAGTTAATGGCAGTGATTGGCAGTCAGCCTGCGACATGTGGGTCATAAATGATGTGTTGGGCAACTCTCATGACACTTTTAGTACATATTATTAAGCATGAATGAAATGACTGGGTTGATTATCTAACATTACAAACACTGACAGGTTTAAAACAGTGACACAAAATTCAGATTTATACAGCTAGTTCAGTGAAAGGTCTAAAGCCTTTAAAAGGCAACCCATGTAGCTGCCTTAAGTTAAGCTATGGCCGGCTGCACACTCAAGTGTGTGAATATGTGACACAAACGCCATGTTTCCACTGGTCCTGGCTTCACTTTAGAGCTCTTTGGAATGATTCTGTTAATGATGGAGTGTGTCTCCATGTTCAAGTTAGCTACGTGACCCACTGATGTCACCCAAACATAACTCATGTTTTATTGAGAAATAAAAACCTAAATCACACCTGAAATATACTTTTAAATCCTGAGGCTGATCTCAGCTATTCACAAAAAGACAGTTAGTGATAAAGGCTAAGTTTAGGTACACTTTATTGTCCTTGTAGCGAAATTTATCCTCCAAGTTTGTGTCTGTGAGACGTGGCTAAAGCTTGAGTAAACAGGAAACTACTTCCTGTTTCTCATTAGCTTTTTCTGCATTTATTTCCTTCTCTGCAAAGACTCTATGTCGTGTTTTAACCTCTCTTTATGAAATGCATTGGTTTTGGAGTCGGTTTAACATACAGTGTAAGTTAGCATCAGTGGAAATACGGCGCTTTATCACAAGATCAAGTCAGCGTTTGGTGAAAAATGATTCTCTTCTGTGTCTATCTACTTGTTTGTGTGCATTCTCTTTTATTCAGTCAAAGGTGTTTGTCTTACTAATACTGCTAAGGTCTTACTAATTTACTTCAATGGTGCAGACCACAGGCATGAGGTCTCACACTTGTACACACTTATCATTTTCAAAACACATTTGATAAATGTGGAGGACTATGAAAGTGTGACGTGATTGAACGGGGTGTGTAATAAAAACAACTTTTGCACACGCTCTTTTTTACGGCTAAAGCTCTAGTGTGCAGCCGGCTAACACTGTACTGTAAGCTGCAGATGTTTTCAGTAACACATTAAACGGACACAGGACACGCCCCTCAGTCTGTCCTGATCTCCGGTCCTTCTGAAGTCTCGATGTCTCCCGTCGGGTGAGCCGCAATATGCTGCAGAAGGCTCTCAGACTGCAGCAGCTGATTGGTCCAGGCCTGACACGCCTCCTCGATGCTCGGGCCCTCCCCTCCGTACTCCGGCGGCAGCACACGGGCCGAGAAAAAGTCCCCCAGAGAGTCGGTGTAGTCCGAGCCGTGCACATGGATCTGAGGACAGCACAGACGTGTGTTTAGGTTAGGGATTTGATTTGATAGATTGAGTTATTCAATAGAGGGGTTATTGCTCTGCCTGGAATGTTCCATAATATAGCATTAAAATGAAAAGGCGACCCCCACACACAGAATCACAGAATGTTTGGTTGCTACACTCTGGAACAGTGTAATCCCTCATTCGTTCATGACTGTCCCGTCATTGAGAATGTTTGTTTTGTTTGTTTTTTTAAATCAAGGCATTTCAAATTAATTTTCAATCTGAAGGATCTGGGGTTTTTATCCCTCATGTTTCTGATTTATTTTAAAAAATTCAGAGGAGTTTTCTACCAGATTGTAAAAGAAAATTAAATGAAAAGCTTGTATATGTTGAAGGATTTCATTGGCTTGGAAAAACAGTTTCTTAGAAAAAAGAAGCAGTTACAGCCAAAAAAAATTAAACAAAGCAATGCTCATAACCCTCTTGTGACCGATGTCCCTTACGGGCCACTGTATGAGGTAATGTTCAGGCGGGGGCCCCATGCTTCCGCATTCCAAGCTAATTCGCCCTAGCATTTAAAGCGCGGTAGAAGCCGGTAGTGGCAAGCTGCTCTCACGGCAAGTTTCGTTGCCTGCTGTTTGCTTCCCGATCGTGGCTCCGTCGAGTGCTGTAGGCCTGGTAGGTGTTTTGTGTCCGTATGATTGGCTAAATGTTTGATTGCCCCTTCCTTGTCTGTGTTCTAGACGTGGTCTAATACAGCCGGTTGC
>CM033632.1:37535533-37625533 GCA_019453435.1 Rhinogobius similis
CTCTTATACCGAGAGGAACGTCTCTTACAAAGAGAGGAACGTCTCTTACAAAGAGAGGAACGTCTCTTATACCGAGAGGAACGTCTCTTACAAAGAGAGGAACGTCTCTTATACCGAGAGGAACGTCTCTTATACCGAGAGGAACGTCTCTTACAAAGAGAGGAACGTCTCTTATACCGAGAGGAACGTCTCTTACAAAGAGAGGAACGTCTCTTACAAAGAGAGGAACGTCTCTTACACCGAGAGGAACGTCTCTTATACCGAGAGGAACGTCTCTTACAAAGAGAGGAACGTCTCTCACAAAGAGAGGAACGTCTCTTACAAAGAGAGGAACGTCTCTTACAAAGAGAGGAACGTCTCTTACAAAGAGAGGAACGTCTCTTATACCGAGAGGAACGTCTCTTACACCGAGAGGAACGTCTCTTACAAAGAGAGGAACGTCTCTTACAAAGAGAGGAACGTCTTTCACAAAGAGAGGAACGTCTCTTATACCGAGAGGAACGTCTCTTACAAAGAGAGGAACGTCTCTCACAAAGAGAGGAACGTCTCTTACAAAGAGTGGAACGTCTCTTACACCGAGAGGAACGTCTCTTATACCGAGAGGAACGTCTCTTACAAAGAGAGGAACGTCTCTTATACAGAGAGGAACGTCTCTCACAAAGAGAGGAACGTCTCTTACACCGAGAGGAATGTCTCTTACACCGAGAAGAACGTCTCCAAGAGGAATGTCTCTTACAAAGAGAGACGTTTTGGATCGTAACACTAAAGGAAACATCTTGGCTGCTGATGACCTTCAACAGTGAGGAGGGAGCTACAGCCAGCTATCAATAGCACAATAGACCTTAGCCACAGGTGAAACTGGGCAGGGCCAACTATTAAACAAACAAAGGCAGACCAATTATCAAGTCTCAGGTGACAAACAAACAATTTTCCAAACAGGCGTTCAGTGACCCCTCCCTGGGGGCAGGACTCTCACTACTTAGAGTAGCATATAAGCCTGAGTTCCCAGACCAGCTCTCTGATTGACAATGACTTTTGGATAAAAGTCGAAACGTCTCGATCTTCAAACAGCGTTTGGATGACAACCCCTGAAACCCTTTCTACGATGGACCACACCTGGACGAATGAGGGTTTACATCGACGCTGTAGAGTGGTGAGGTTACGGTGGTCCAGTTGGAAGTATGGGTGCGTCTCTTGGAAGTGGAAGATCATCTCTTACAACTGTTGTTGCATTACTTTACACTTATCTTTTTTGAAATGGTGCAACATTTTGTATACAGTATATTGTATATCATTTTGTCTCTGGGTTTATTCACTTGTGTGTAATTATTGTATATATTTGTAATAGTATTTTCAATATTGGAGGCGGGACCATGTGCTCCTCCCTATGTCCCCTCACCCTGACCCCGAGGAAGGCTTGACAGCTGAAATACGTTGGTGCGTTTTGAATTAAATAAAGCTGTATTTAAATGAAGACTGTTTAACAAACCTGATGGAGTGCTGTGTTTTTTTGTTCTGTTATTTTTACATCCTTGGCAGAATATAATCCAACATCACATGTTTGGAGAGAACTCTGTTCATAACTCCATGTCAGTACAAGTACAATACTGCTCTGCGTATTGTCCAGCTGAAAATGGTAGTGCAAGTATTGTTTTAACTCCTCTACATGATTGTGCAGTAGTGTGGTCAAATACTGCATCTGCTGATCAAACTAGTGTTTAATGCATCATAGACTGTCCTGGACAACAGTGGAGGACAAACTGCAAATTAGGAGTATGTTCCACAAAACATACTTCTCTGGACCTTCTGTGGATATTTCTGACTGCAGGGAAGAAGGCTTTTACCAAAACAAAAATGGATGGACTGCACCAACAATCAAGGACTGGACTGAAATTACAAATAACATTCCAAAAATGAAAAAAAATGTTCAGGCCAGTTCTTTCAGAATGAAAATGATACATGTTGAAACGTTGTCCAGATGACGACTTTTGGAACCTTTTCTACCATATCGTAGAACATTCCGGGCAAAGCTACAACATATCCAAGGAGAGCAGCAGGTTCATGGAGAGCCTGCAGGGCGCGCCAGAGCACTGACCCTCTGGCGGATCTTGTCGGGCAGAAAGGGTCTGATCATGGCCAGCACCGGACGGAAGAACAAGGGCACGTTCAGCAGGTGGATCCCCCGCACCTTCAGAGGAAATGAGTCCTGACAACAACAAAGTTGAAGTTGAATTGAATCATATGAATAAAACAACTTAATCATATGAATACATTTTCTAATATCAGTGCCCATTTTTATATTTTATTTATATTTTGCACATTTGAGTAGTTAAAAAAAATACAATACAGCTGTTTGCAATACTTTATAAATATTAGGGATGCACTGCTCCAGATTTTTGAGTTTTGAAACTTTAAGCATCTGCCTATATCAACCGATGCCACCTGACACTGAAAAACTCGCTACTTACTTAAAACAAAAATAATGCAAGACAAAACTGATCAAAACGTGCTATGTACATAACTGTTACTTATCCTTCTACCGACTACTGAACAGCACTGTTCAAAAATTACAAGGCGTTCTGATATAACGCCAGGAAATACTGTCCCGATCAAAAGTTTAAGACCAGTTGAATAAATGGCAAACTTCACATTTTGTATGGATGGAGCTTAACAAAGTTAAGGGATTATTAAGGGACTATTAGGAATAGTTTTCCCTCAAATCTTTGAGCTTTTATTTGGTCTGGTTCCATGTTTCTGGCATGAACCCTTTTTCTTTACAGTTTGCCCTTTCTTTTCTTTTCTTTTCTTTTCTTTCATGTTTGTGTTTATGTGTTCTGTTTGAACAGAGAGTTTTATAGAATAATAATAAAAGGGCACTGCAGTGCCTTTCTGTGTGAAGTTTGCATGTTCTCCCTGTGTACGAGCACTGATGGATTATGCTGTTTGTGTAAAATGGACCTTGTGCAGTTGCTTCTGTTCCTTTGTGCTTCATTCAGATAAAAGAGCCTGTTTCATCAAATCAAGCCGTATGGTTAATCTGTGCCAATTAATGATTAATGCGTCAATTTTGTCTTTTTTATTATTAGTCATTAACAGGCAAATGAGTAATTGCTGTATATATTACATACTTTATTTGAATTTGTATTTTTAATCAACTGTTTTTGTAGCATTTTTACTATAAAAGATACGGTATATACTACCACCAGTCAAAATGAGAGCTCAGGCACATGGGAGGAGCTCGGAGTAGAGCCGCTGCTCCTCCACATGGAGAGTAGTCTGCTAAGGTGAAGTGAGGCAGGTCCCACAGGGAGGAGGCCCCAGGGAAGACCCCGGACAGGCTGGAGGGACTCTGTCTCTTGCCTTGAGGAAGTGTGTGTGGAAAGAGAAGTCCTGACCTGTGACCCGACCCCAAATAAGCCTCAGATAAAGCGGAAGATAATGGATGGATGCCCATCTCTAAGTGTGACCTTCTAAGCATAAGTAGCATAAGCCAGAGTTCCCAGACCCGCTCTCTGACTGACAGTGACTTCTGGATAGAAGTCGAAATGTCTCGATCTTCAAACATCGTCCAGATGACAACCCCTGAAACCTTTTCTACGATGGAACACGCTTTAAAGGAATTGACATTGAAAATTGTAGAGAATTAAAAAACAAAATCCATTCATCCGAGAAGGATGAATGGATTTGAAGTGTCATACCGTGAGCACTGAGGAGATCTTCCGGGCCAGTGAGGGCGTGACCTGGAGGGCGTGGCCTAAACACCAGCCCTGAAGGTCAAAGATGACTTTTAGACCCTGCCTCTGAGTCTGTGTCTCCATGGCGATGACCTCTGATGTCATGAGGCTGACCCGGAACACCTGGATGGCTGACCAGTCTTTGGGGTTCCACTGACCTGCGACGTACCAAACTCAATTATTATTCCATTTTCGACTTATTTGTAGATAGATGCTATTAGTTTACATGGGGCTGTGCTCAACAGAAAATAATTTCTACACAGACTACAAAGTTGTTTCCAGGCAGATGCTCCGTGCTCTATGTCATGATATTAAGGCAGTAGTTTTGCAAGTAAAGCCATCATTTCAGAGTCTTATCCAGTATGTCTGAATATGAGATGTGCGTGAGGTTTGGTCCTGTTCATGCACAATGACACGAGCATGCAGAGGTCTAAATGGTCAAAGTGTGAGCGTACAAAAGACACAGACGCCTTTCCTGAAAAAGCAAAATCAGTGAGGGAGGAATACGTGGATCAGCTGCTTTGGCTCCAGACAGAGGCACGTGCAGGTGGAACACAAACACATGGAACGTTTGTGTGATTCGATCAATAAAACGCGCCTGGGTCTGGCACACACAACATTTCATTTGTTCAGACAGGGACGGCTTGACAGTAGGCCACGTGTCGTGCACGGACTCTGGTTGGCTCATTTGAGCCGATCCAAACTCCAGCTCGTGCTGCATAAAGACAAATGTTGGAGCTGCGTCTTGTGTGTCATTAAACCAAGCCTCATGTACTCCGTCTGAGGGAGAGTCTGGTCATTGTTTCATAAATCCAAAGGATCCTCTTTGCATTAAAGGACAAATATTATGCATTTTTCATATTGTTTTTAGCCTTTAAACCTGCTCTGAGTGTCTTCAGTTTGACGTCTCATGTTTTAGGAATACAAATAAAATGCCTTTACATAGAAAAACATCACTTTATCACTACATTGGGAGATGCCATTTTGACTTAGCTGTGGCTCCATCTACTGGCTGTAGAGTCAATTACACACATGTAAATATATACCCACAATGCTTTGCAGTAAAGAGTGGATCTGACGAAGTTGTAGTTATCGTGATTAAACAGATAAATGTTCAGAGCGAGTCTGGCCATGATTTAAGGACTTAAAACAGCAAAGGATTCTGGGATAAGTGACGTCAGCATCATCTACGTCACACATCGAAGGAGTTCAGAACATAGTGTTGGAGAGAAAGGATTTTCATGAGTATTCATCAAACGTGAGTCCAACTAAATGCTACTCCAGGTGTGTTTTTAATGACGTTTGAACACGGCTAAAAGCTCAACAAAGTCCATTTTGCATAATATCCGTCCCTTAAGTCACAGACTGTACACAGTTACTGAGCACGGCTTCAAACACGTTGTTGAACGTGAGTGAAATAAACAGCTATGGTGCACCTGCTTGTCTCCATGGAGACAGATATGTTTAATTGGATGCTGTGGAATAATAGCCTATAGGAAAAGCAATCTCCATCTCTATGGAGACAAACAGGCGATGGACCTTCCATCATTAAAGTTACATTGTGCACCTTTAAATGAAGAGTTTTTGTGAAGCCCTGTGTTGTAGGGTCGGGTTAGAGTTCGGACAATACAAGAAAACAGATTTGTTACCGATCCTGTAGAGGAGCACCCGGCTGCCGCTGTGGTCCCGCACAGGCAGGACGCAGTGGTAGGCCTCTCTCAGCAGTCCCAGGACGGACCGAGGGGACAGGCACGAGCTGATCTCAGGACTGTCCCTGCGCCAGCGCTGGTAGTTCAACAGCAGCTGCACACAGACACACACACAGACACACACAGACACACACACACACACACACACACACACACACACACACAGACACACACAGACACACACACACACACAGAGACACACACACACACACACACACACAGAGACACACACACACAGACAGACACAGAGACACACACACACACACACACACACACACACACACACACAGACAGAGACACACACACAGACACACAGACACAGACAGACACACACAGACAGACACACACACACACACACACACACATTTGAGGAATGTTAATTAGAAATCCTCCCCCCTCTGAGTGTCAAACACACTTCCTGCTGAACTTCCTGGTTCAGGGACATAGTTTCAGATCATATACGTCACTCATCTGAGAGTCTTCTGCTGTTTTAAGTCCTTAAATCATCACAGACTCGTTCTGAGCATTTCTTCTGTCTAAACACGATAACTGCTGCTGCTAGCTTGATAATTGCCTTCAGTACATTTGCTTCAAGAGATAATATAGTACACAACACATGGACAAAAGTGAAACAAAATTAGATAAGATTATGAACTCTGCTACAGACCGTTGTAGTGTCAGTGTGCAATAAAAGAGCATAAATAACAGCACAATTTATACAAAGTGTTAGTTATAAAAATGCACAGCTTGTTGGTATAAAGAGCGTCTGAGGCGTTCGGTAGAACACCGAGGCATCACCAGTCGTCCACTAAACGAGCTTTTAAGATCATTTAAAATGCTCCAGAGAGAATGGTTTGGAGTTTGGTCCTCATTCTTTTGTCCATAATAATGTCCACTGAGTCCAAACTCAGACCTATCACTGAACCAGCCTTTTTAATCAGCTTGTTCATTCAATATTTGTCCTCCACAGTGACGCTCCCGCCCAAACACAGTACAGCATAAAACAACACACTGGCCACACTGCCCTGGTAAAACACATTCAAGAGCCTCCTGCTCACGTCAAAGGATCCATGTTTCCTCAAAAAGAACAGTCTTGACTGAGCCTTTTTGAAAACTGCATCGCTGTTCCTCTTCCAGTTCAGCTCACTGTCAGGAAGGTACTTACACGATTCAACCATTTCAATCGACTGCCCTTTAATAACAGCCGGTGAGGTGGCTATTTTTTTCTTTCTGAAATCAATAATTAGTTCCTGTGTTTTACCTCCGTTGAGCTGTAAAAAGTGGGTTTCACACCAGCTAACGAAGGAGCTCATTTCATTATTATAAGCCAGGTCACTACCACGAGAGGTGAGCCCCAGAAGGGCGTCATCTGAACCTGCTGTGAAGAAACACGGAGACAAAACAGTGCCCTGAGGTGCTCCAGTATTTGTCAGGATGATTTCAGGGCATCCGTCACCAAGTCCTAGGACCATTTAAAAGATCATCTCAAACCCATTCAACTGATATTCAAAACTCATGAATTTATGCGCTAAGATAGGCGCTGGAAACGGCTGATTCTTCTGGAATTTCCTCATTGTGGGACAATTAAAGGATCTCTCATTCTCAAGATGTGGCTGTGTTGTATTAAAAGCACTCGAAAAATCCAAAAATATAACACGGACAGAGCTGCCATTTTTCCAGGCGTTGGTCTGTCGTGTGGAGCGTCCACACTGCCCCCTGCTGCCTTCTCCGACACAGACCCACTCTTTCATTTCATGTGGACCTGCTGATCTGTTAGGCTTAAGCTGATGTTGGACATCACTGACACTGAACTTAAACCTCTGGTGATGAAATCTTTGAATTTTATTTTATTTTTTTCTGTAAAGAGAGTTTCCCCATGTTTTTCTGTGGTGTCTCTGGTGGCTGTGTGTTTGTATGTAACAGGACAAGAGGGAGAAAAAACCAAATATGCTCCTGCAAAAAAACAAAAAACCATCCAAGTCAATGTTGGTCTAGTCTTTGACATGTCCAAGATCATAATTTAGCCTTTATCCATATTTTATTTGAAAAATGGGACATTTTGTGTGACATTTTCACAGGGCCGCCGCTTCCATAAAGCACGTAACGCACAGCGCGTAGGGCACCAAGTGCTCTGAGGGGGCACCACATCGGCTGTGCCGTGGCCGCCTGGCCGTGGCGAAAACGAGCGTTGCCCACGCGGCGCCGCATTCCGGCGCTCGCCAAAGTGAAGCGCATGCACGTCATTTAATAAAACCGCGACGCCAAGGGCTCTCTCTCTTTCCTCCTCGGCTCCTCCCTCAGAGAACAGGGATGGCCAAGACCCACCAACTTTGCCAAGACCCCAGGCAAAGTTTGAGAGAATGATGAAGACGAGAGAGAGAGGGAGGAGCCTATTACCTGCCACTCTCCAGCTAACGTCTGACTCTGAGGCGTTTAGGGGACATTTGGTGCGTGGGCTTTTACTGCACTTAATCCGTGAATAAATATGAGGCCAATGATACATTCACAATGACAACAGTTCCTGTGCATTTCTTAAAGGTCCCATAACACGCAAAATCGACTTTTCAGAGGTTCTAACCTTCCTCCAGTGCTATTTGGGCCTCGTATGTTGTGCCCAAAGTGGTTTTTTGATTGATTCCCGCATGCTTTCGCTAGAGAACTGTCTTTTCCGTTCCCCCTTGGCTGAGCAGGCAGACGGGGGCTCATCCCATGGATGACGCGGTGTTTAAGCCACGCCTCCGGGAAGCGCGCAGCCGCAGAATAAAAACAGCTAATGCTAATGCTACACAGTAATTACACGATGGATACAACAGATCGAAGAGTTAGCTTGTTATTTACCAAACGGCAACGTCCATCGTCGAGGCCCTGGAGCACGTCAAACTCCAGGTCAGATCCAGGACGTAGGACTCAGCACGACGCACCGTCAGGACGGATAAAAGGTTTATTCAGTGTTTGTGTATCGCTGTTTACCGGAGCACACGGCGCATGCACCATCTCCGCTCTAGGCTTCGGCACGAGTTGGGCGGGGGAGGCGCGCGAGTTGGGCGGGGGAGGCAGCCTGCTCTCTGTTCGGGGGGGTCAGATCTCAGAGTGAGCCGTTTGCTTTTGCAAGGAGGGGGGCCAGTCCAAGAAATGGGTGTTTTTTGGAAACTGTTATGTTATGGATATTGCACAACGCAAAATTGTATCAACAAAGCCCTTAGAATAGACTGTGTAAAGGGGAAAAGAGCAGAATATGGGACCTTTAAAGCTGAATAAACTATTTGTATTCATTTTTTGCAAAAAATAAATAAATTAATTGTAGTAGTAGTAATCATTTACAGTTACGAATATTTCGTTTCTTTTACCCTTTGAACTCACCACCAATTGGAACAGAAGCCTCATATGATGACTTGATAAACAACTTTGCAGCTAGAAAATGTAGACGTACACATTTGTAGGAGCAGTAGTTTTTGTTCAGTTGCCTGTTAATGTTTACACTTCACTTGTTGGATGATTCTATCTATATTCATATTTGCACTTTTATTGGGTGGTATTTGTTTTACACTTGAATATTTAAGTTTTATTTAGTTATTTAAGATATTTATTCATATTTTTTTGTTGGCAACTTACATTTCCATCTTGTGTTTATAGTACTATATATTGTGTATTTAATTTAAGATAATAAAATGAACATGGTAAGAAATGAAAGTAATTGTGGGTTTGGTCATTTAATGACCAAATGGGGGGGCACCATCAAGACATTTTGCATAGGGCACCAAAAAAGCTAGCAGCGGCCCTGCATTTTCAGCTCCTCTGTGAATCCGTATTTTCATATGATTAAATAAATAATAAAACCTTGGGTATTTTTTTCAAATGTAGTATTTTTAGTCAGAACAGAAGTGGATTAAAAGAATGAAGCAAAAACGTTTCTACTGTATTTTGATCGAGATGTCTCCGCGGTTACCTTCAGTGCGAGCTCCACGTCAAAGTCTCTGGCGCGGAGGAACTTGAGCAGGAATCCGCGTGAGAGCGCTCCGAGCGCGGCCGGGTCCGGGGCCAGGTCCGGGGCCAGGTCCGGGGCCGGGTCCGGGGCCTGCAGCGCTGCCCGCCGGAGGGAGCTCACGTACGGGACCAGCGCCTCTGACTCGTCCGACAGCTCGTTCAGCTCCGGGCCGCTCATGACGCCCTCACACTCGGTCACATCTCACGCTGACGCTCCGCTGGAGGCGCGGAGAGCGCGGGTTAAGTAAGAGTGGACCTTGCCCGTAGACACAAAGGCACCGCCACACTTTCCCCGCAGATAAGGCCCTCAGGAGCGCCGTGTGGCACAAGGTCCACCGCTGAGTGCAGTTATAACCCTCCACTGCACGGGACGAACTATTTAAAACTGTTTGAACATCGCACTGCAATAAGTTCAGCTCTGGAGGCCGGCTGTTGTTTTTGTTTCTTTAGCTCCATCTGCCGGTCTTTGGGAGCGTTGCCGGACTGACTTGTCCGGTTCTGTGAGGGTACATCGATGAAGTACAAATACTGCTGCCAAATATGTACAAGTCCTGCAGTTGTTCAGAGGGGACACATAAATGACACAAGTGCACTCATTGTGGAAAGGATAAACTTTGACCCCTTCTGTTCAACCTCTACATGCTGCCCTTAGGTCAGTTAATACTCAGCACTAATGTGTCTTATCACAACTACGCAGACGACACTCAGATCTATGTCTCACTGACGGCAGGTGAATATGGACCAGTGGATTCACTCTGTCACTGCATCCAACAGATCAGAGTGTGGATGAAAACAACTTTCTCCAGCTGAAACAAAGAGAAAGTGTCAGCAGTCACCTCCAGTCTCTCGCTCTAAAACCTACAAATCAAGTTAGAAATCTGGGGGTAATAATGGACTCAGACTTGAACTTTAACAGCCACATCAAATCAATAACATCTACAGCCTTTTACCACCTAAAAACATTGCCAAAATTAAAGGTATAGTGTCTAAACCAGACTTGGAGAGACTTATCCATGCATTTGTCTCCAGTAGGTTAGACGACTGTAACGGCTGCTCTCTGGCCTCTCCAAACGAGCTGTAAAACAGCTGCAGTACATCCAGAACGCTGCTGCTCGAGTCCTGACTAGAACCAGGAAGTACGATCACATTAGTCTGTGCTCAGGTCTCTGCACTGGCTTCAGGCTCAGAGAATAGACTTTAAAGCAGCTCTGCTTGTGTTCAAGTCTCTCCAAAGACATGTTAGAGCCAAATGAACCATCTCACACTCTGAGGACCTCAGGGACCGGCCTCCTGCTGGTGCCAGAGTCAGGACTAAACATGGACCGGCCTCCTGCTGGTGCCTACAGTCAGGACTAAACATGGACCGGCCTCCTGCTGGTGCCAGAGTCAGGACTAAACATGGACCGGCCTCCTGCTGGTGCCTAGAGTCAGGACTAAACATGGACCGGCCTCCTGCTGGTGCCAGAGTCAGGACTAAACATGGACCGGCCTCCTGCTGGTGCCAGAGTCAGGACTAAACATGGACCGGCCTCCTGCTGGTGCCTACAGTCAGGACTAAACATGGACCGGCCTCCTGCTGGTGCCAGAGTCAGGACTAAACATGGACAACCCTCCTGCTGGTGCCAGAGTCAGGACTAAACATGGACCGGCCTCCTGCTGGTGCCTAGAGTCAGGACTAAACATGGACCGGCCTCCTGCTGGTGCCAGAGTCAGGACTAAACATGGACCGGCCTCCTGCTGGTGCCTAGAGTCAGGACTAAACATGGACCGCCTCCTGCTGGTGCCTACAGTCAGGACTAAACATGGACCGGCCTCCTGCTGGTGCCAGAGTCAGGACTAAACATGGACAACCCTCCTGCTGGTGCCAGAGTCAGGACTAAACATGGACCGGCCTCCTGCTGGTGCCTACAGTCAGGACTAAACATGGACCGGCCTCCTGCTGGTGCCAGAGTCAGGACTAAACATGGACCGGCCTCCTGCTGGTGCCTACAGTCAGGACTAAACATGGACCGGCCTCCTGCTGGTGCCTACAGTCAGGACTAAACATGGACCGGCCTCCTGCTGGTGCCTACAGTCAGGACTAAACATGGACCGGCCTCCTGCTGGTGCCAGAGTCAGGACTAAACATGGACCGGCCTCCTGCTGGTGCCTAGAGTCAGGACTAAACATGGACCGGCCTCCTGCTGGTGCCAGAGTCAGGACTAAACATGGACCCGGCCTCCTGCTGGTGCCTACAGTCAGGACTAAACATGGACCGGCCTCCTGCTGGTGCCTACAGTCAGGACTAAACATGGACTGGCCTCCTGCTGGTGCCAGAGTCAGGACTAAACATGGACCGGCCTCCTGCTGGTGCCAGAGTCAGGAGTAAACATGGACCGGCCTCCTGCTGGTGCCTAGAGTCAGGACTAAACATGGACCGGCCTCCTGCTGGTGCCTAGAGTCAGGACTAAACATGGACCGGCCTCCTGCTGGTGCCAGAGTCAGGACTAAACATGGACCGGCCTCCTGCTGGTGCCTACAGTCAGGACTAAACATGGACCGGCCTCCTGCTGGTGCCTACAGTCAGGACTAAACATGGACCGGCCTCCTGCTGGTGCCCAGAGTCAGGACTAAACATGGACCGGCCTCCTGCTGGTGCCTACAGTCAGGACTAAACATGGACCGGCCTCCTGCTGGTGCCTAGAGTCAGGACTAAACATGGACCGGCCTCCTGCTGGTGCCAGAGTCAGGACTAAACATGGACCAGCCTCCTGCTGGTGCCTACAGTCAGGACTAAACATGGACCGGCCTCCTGCTGGTGCCAGAGTCAGGACTAAACATGGACCGACCTCCTGCTGGTGCCAGAGTCAGGAGTAAACATGGACCGGCCTCCTGCTGGTGCCTAGAGTCAGGACTAAAGCCTCCTGCTGGTGCCAGAGTCAGGACTAAACATGGACCGGCCTCCTGCTGGTGCCAGAGTCAGGACTAAACATGGACCGGCCTCCTGCTGGTGCCAGAGTCAGGACTAAACATGGACCGGCCTCCTGCTGGTGCCTACAGTCAGGACTAAACATGGACCGGCCTCCTGCTGGTGCCAGAGTCAGGACTAAACATGGACCGGCCTCCTGCTGGTGCCTACAGTCAGGACTAAACATGGACCGGCCTCCTGCTGGTGCCTACAGTCAGGACTAAACATGGACCGGCCTCCTTTAAGATCAGTTGTCCAGTTTGTGTCTCCTGAGGATCTGAAGGGAAATACTTATATTTACCTGATCATTCCTTGTGGACACTCAAATAACGGGCCGGAGTCATTTCTTACACCCACTAATGGTCAAAGGTCAAAGGGCAGTGCTTGAAATGTGCAAAAATGGCCCAGTCGACGTCGATCAATGGTATAATGAATATTGCAAATTCTTATTGGGTTAAATGGATTCCCTCCAAAAATGCACACAAAGTAAAAGTCACCCCGCCGTTCCAAAACTAGCTCCACACCATTCTGGAATGGCCTTCTTCAAAAGAGAAAGTCAAGCACTAAAGATAGATCATTTACAAACAAGTGACCGCATTGGAAAATGATAAATGAATTGAGGCTTCAAAAGGTTTAGACAATTCTCATGGAAGTTGTTCTACATAATGTATTTGTGCAGCTAAGAAAAGAAAAAGTGATTAAAAAAAAGAGAGCTGGTATGTGAACTTGGGCTGTCTAAAGACAGGCGTTCAGTGACTCCTCCCTGTGGGCGGGGCTCTCACTACTTAGAGTAGCATATAAGCCTGAGTTCCCATACCAGCTCTCTGATTGACAATGACTTCTGGATAAAAGTCGAAACGTCTCGATCTTCAAACAGCGTCCGGATGACAACCCCTGAAACCCTTTCTACGATGGACCACACCTGGACCAATGAGGGTTTACATCATCGATGATTAAAAAAAAGGGAATGATTTTTCAAACCTCTGCTGGGGACGACTTCCTCAGACTCTGAATGTATTTTTGGTGTCAATTAAAATAAAAAAGGATCTAGAGTTACTCATGTGTCAAAGTCCTCCTGATGCCCCGGATCATGAGCTGCAGAGCGTGAGGCTCATTCTGCTCCCTGATTGGACCATTGTCTTGAAAAACAAAACACCAAATGGCAACATGAACATGCGGACTATCATGTCAACATCGTCAGACGCTTCACAAATATTGGACCATGTATCTGGGACACACAAATCCTACATTGTACGTAAATAATGGATACTTTTGGTGGCAAGAAAAAGGCTAATCCCAAACAAACGCACGACACAGAATGAAGCAAGTGTCAAGCACAGCCTCAAATCCATAGACTTTTGTAACTAAACCAGAAGTGGATTAACAGAATAAAGTAAAAATGTTTCAAAGGTAAATGATCTACTGTATTTTAGAGCTGTCAAAGCTGTAGCGTAAAAGGGCCCTGACAGGACAAGAGGAGCAGGCGTACACCCTGTAACGCTGGGCACTACAAAATTTCAACTCATCAAACTAAGGTTTGAAAGAGAAAATCATCCAAATATCTCCTGTACAATAGACATTATGGCCAATCTAAGCGAGGAAAAACTAAATGGAGTAAAACTTCCCGACAAGTCACAAGGGTTAAACAAAAGAAAACAATTTAACAACGACGTGATGAAACCTTCTGTACAACACGTCATTTCTGATACTAAACCATTACTTAAAAGGTGTCTGGACCTAAAAGTGAACAAACGGACAGCAGAGACAGGTTTTGTGAACTGAAGATTTTACTGAAAAAGTTGAACAGGTTTTGGGTGAACCAGGCACCGCTGGAGCATCAAGATCACATCACAGACCCATTCATCATCTGCTCATAAACACTCATCTGTGACACAACACAATGGAACTGAACTATTCAATTATTGTCAATTTCAATACAGTTTTCAAATATTTGACCAATGTGGAGAATGCAAAGTATAAAGACGGACAGAACAGTGCCATCCGGTGTCTGCCACTCGCCTGGACACCTCTGGGTTTTCTAACAGTGTATTTCTTTGGCTGGATGCTGGATATTGAGTCGTTACAATGTGGTCGTGTGAAACCGAATTAAGAGCAGAAATGCATTAATGGAACAGAGTACGCAATTTTCATTGTTTTGGTAAATGGATCTTGGCTAATAAGCTTGTTAGCTAAAATATGATAACATCCACTCACAAAACTCAAAACACATCACGCTAGCCACATTTCAAATCAACAGTTTGCAAACCTAGATGAGCAGACTCGCAGGGTGCACTTCTGTCCATTGTTATACTTTGCATTTAAGACATTTTAAATGTATTTGACCTCACGGGGCAGGGCATCACTTAATATTCATATCCAAAACATGACATCAGATCATATATTGACAGATTTCTTTAGAGCACCCACACACTCGTGGCCCCTGATGCCCAGCCCCGGCTCCTGGTTCGGACAAAGAGGAGGTGCGGTGCTCGTGCAGAGGAGGAGACGTCGCTGGAATGTGCTGAATGTCAGACGTGACGCAAGAAAAACTATAGCCAAAGGAAAATCTGAGAAGTAAAGGGAATGTTCTTATTTTCCACTGGTGGTGACCTACATCCACAAAATGGCTACAATTGAAGAGGTTTTGGCAAGTTTAGATTTATTTACTTTAAAGATGCACAATGTAACTTTTCTGGTGAAGGGTCTGTCCACAAATGCCCCGTCTCCATGGAGATGTTATTTTAGGGCTGGGTGAGATCATGTGATCACCTGACGTGACGAGGTGTGCTGTTTTGGTCAAATCACCACATTTTCACTTGAAAACAGCTTTGATCAAACCAAGACACCGACGCCTCCCATTGGTCGGCTTCAGCAAGGCCCTGAGTGGCCGGTGCATTCAATGTCCATGCATCGTGGCTCAGAAAAGAAATGATTTTTGGCTAATAATCCACCCCAAGAATTGCCTAGAATGTTCGACAGTGTGGCATTAAACGTCTCTATCTCCATGGAAACAAGCATGTTGTGACTCCACCAGGTCAGACACAGGTCATCTCTGTGGAGCGGCGAGCCCACAGTTTTTTCTTTTTTAATAAAAAGTCAGGGCCGCCGCGGGGAGCCACATATGTGCAGCGCCTTAAACCACTACAGCACGCAGAGACGTCTCCATGGAAACGAGCAGACGGCGGACTCCCTGCCTAAAAAGCTTCATAGTGCATCTTTAAAGCCAAGAGTTCACTTATTTCAAGCTGAATGGTAAACCACACTGAAGAATTTTTTTTCTAATTTGAAGTTTCTCACACCGTATAACACGTAAGGATGAAGTAAAGGCCTCGTGTTCACGTCACATCACAACACTCCATCACGTGGAGGGCACTTGAAATGAATAATGTTAAAATGCAGACTTGTGTTATAATAAAAATAATTCTCGGTCGTGTCAATGAGAGAAATCATCAGGTTCAACATCTGTGAATCTATAGATCTATAGATTGCGTTCATGTTCTAGAATTTAAAGATGTCATAACCTCAGGTGGAGGCGGGGCTTAATTCTATGGGAGATTCACTGTTTTTGAAACAAATATCCAAAATATAAATCCACAAATGTTAAACCTTATTATTTGTCAGATGTCATGCTTAAAGTCTGATGGCACCACTTTTATTTATTAGGGCCGACGACAGAGAAGACGTTTGTGTCTGACGTGGATGGGCTCAGTAATCAGACGTGTGAAGGTCGGAGTGTGACCTGATGCACACACAGTTTAAACGAGGATTTGTAGAATGTTGGGATGTGACGTGAACATATTCACAGACTGAATCCATGTCTCTTCAGTCGTACACAAGATTAATTAGGTCATAAAAAGGAAAGGTACAAGCTCAATACAGTAATCGCATGGAATGGATTTAGTAGAAAGCATGTGTAGTGATGGTAATTACATGGTAATTACTCATGGAAGTCAGTCCTACTTTTCTTCAGAAGGGGACTGTAAATTACAAAAATGTGTAGGGTATTACATTATGCACCAATGATTCTCAATCGAACCCTGGAAATAAGATGGGGTTTAAGTGTAACTCTCATTTTCTACAGCTTCTACAATCATTCGAGAGTTGAATATATTTGGTCTGTTGATGAGAATATGACAGTAAGGTGCTGGAAATGTCCTGAGTAGAAGAACACACAGATGGCTTCAGAAAGGTCCAGTAACACAGAATCCTGAGCAATCAAAAATCAAACATTTAAAGTGCATCGAATGGAAAGATACAGCTGCGGAGTCTTTGGATGAAATGTAACCCTGTGCCTCCGATACGTCTGATGTTTGATCCTGTGACATTTGCACTAATGCTGTTGAGAAGATGAGTTTACAGATTGTCTTCAACACAATTTTTTTTTAAACTTATTTGAAGTTTTTGCGAATGAAAGACAAAACGTAAAAAAGTCAATGCACAAAAAAGTCCCCTGAAAACACTTCAGGCGGCTCTGGAATTTTCTATAGAATTTAAGACTTGAAATAAAATAATCTTTAAACTTAAAATTATTTTTAAACGATGCAAGTAATAATTTTCAATAAATAAATGTATAAATAATGTAACGCTATTGTTCTAATTTAATCAACAATTAGTAAACCTTGTTTTTTATGTAAAACCCAGCTCCGACAAATGAAATGTAACAAAGTATGTATGTCTACCCGCTGTGATACAGTAACATGACCTTTAATGAATGATTTATGGAAATATGGCTAGTATAAATGTATAAAAAACATGGAAACTTCCCTCCAATGCACGGCACCAGCACCAAACACAAGTCATCCATCCACCCAAGCCCTCACAATAAAGTAGATCCTTCTGAATCGACGAGAAGACAAAGAGTTGGGACACTGTCAAGCGTTTTTCAACAGTCATTGCTTCGTTTGTTCCCGTTTGCACATAAATAAGTTGGCATACATTCAGTGTCCAACCGTTCCACAGGTTGACTATGTACTTCTAAAATATGACGCAAAAATCCTTCTTCTGCGTTTGAAATAAGCACTTCACTTGATGTAAGGTTTATGTTTTAGGGAAAACTTCTAAATGTCTACGTGTGGTCCATCAAATATTTACAACCATTACTCAACCAGCTTCCTTGACATAAAAATTAGAAAATGAAATGGTCCCGTCAGGCATTCGGCTCCACTTGTTGGACAAAGTGCGACGTATGTTGTTTTGTAAAAGCGAGTAAGTTAAGGTGCAGGTAGCAGCGTGTGGTTGTGATTGGGGGCCATATTTGTAGTTTCTGAGCGCACCCAGGTGTAGTCCCATGGCTAAGAAAACCACGCAGAGGTTTGTAGAGATCAGAAAGAAGAAAACGGAGTGGATTTACATGAAGTCCGAGGTCCGTGCACGAATGTCCAACGTGCCAAACTGATTAGAAAGGCCTCTCATGAGCTTCATCTACGGTGGCCCTGAAAGGTCACTACAAAAGTGCAAAAACGACAGGGACGATATATCAACATCAAGGTCAAAGTTCACGGTATGTTTTGGATTATTATTATTTGAGCATTGTACATCACATGTATTATTATTTTTTGACAGATTTATTATTGGAGCGCTGTGGGAATAATAAATGTACACTTAATAGGGAAAGCAGCAAGGATTTGTAAATCTGAAATTTTTGTTCTAAATTCAAATACAAATCTGCTAGAACTAAAATGTATAATTTAAAACTGTTAAAAATGTTTTACTTTAGGCCAAAAGCTACTAAAAATGTTTGAAAGGGCTTTGGAGAGTCCACTGTCACCTCAGTCAAGTTCAGCGTCAGTCACTTTTTTTTAGCCGGCACTTTCACGTCATAAAAAAGGCGTTTCATGTTTATAGACCCAGTGATGACTGAAATGAGTTACTGATGTTTTTAAATGCTGTTAAATATGCGCATCTCATTAGCGCACATTCAGAGCGATACTCAAAGCTTAACTAGAGACTCTGGCGACCCTGTTGAGCAGCTCTCAGAGGAACTGAAGCTGCTTGGATGAGATATATTCACTTATGAAACCTGTGTCCAGTTGACAGAATTCTAATTTATTTTGTTTTGAAACTGACCTGGACGACTGAGGGACACAGACATTTTAAATGGCTGCAAACATTTCTAAACAATTTCCCCTTCATTTTCCATATTTGGAATGCTTTTCATAATAAATAAGCAGAGCTGCAGTTACAGCTACAGCTGTATATTTAGTTTCACTGTCGCAATTCAATGTTTTTTGTAGTGACTTTAAAGGGGCATCTTTTCACCTGGCTTGCTGAGACTAAAAGCTGCAGACAACATGTGTCCTTTAGATTATTTATTTCTTTCTCTACCAGAATTCTTTGTGTGGCACTGAGAGAGTTAAAAGTCACTTCCTCTTCGCTGCCTTGTTCTAAAGCAAATGTGCAGAGGACAGTAGTTTCTCCTGGCATCGCTCTTAAAGATTCTCAGGAGTGTCATGGCCGCCTGGCCGGGTGCATCAGAGCCGAGCACCAGCAGAGGTTTGTAAAGGCTGATCTAACGCCCAGCCCGCCTGGGGAGTCGCAGTTAGGAGGAAGAAGCGTTCCCCCCTTTGAAGAGGTTTTGGACCCAGGCGAGGGGCGTGGCCTGATGTCAGGAGTCGTCGTCAGTGTCGTCGATCAGGACTTTGGTGTCGCGGGTCTTGGACCTGCAGGAGGGAGAGGCAGAGCTGGAGTTAGCACAAGGGTCACGACAGGCATGAGGTCAGAGTCATGCACGGGATCACAGTCACCCCACGGCCCAAAGCAACAGGAGCATCCTCTGTGTCGAGCAGCTGGGTCAGCCTGTCAGGAGCAGTAGATAGGCCTACCACCCAGACAAGGGGAGGACATGCATGGACATGTGAGGTACAAGTGCTAGTCACCACTAGAACCCTGCCACAGAGGAGAGCAGCCTCAGGTGTGATCACATGACCCTCTGCAGCGTGTGAGGACAATAAAGCAGTGCTGCACGTGGTGGGATCTGGTGTGGCACATTTAATACCAATGGTATACCACCATTTATTTTATTTGGTCAGGACAGTACATGTTAATGTTAACGTGTAACGCCGGAATTAGCCATGGGCTAGTTTCATCCATCGTCCTGCATTCACTCTCACGCACACACACTCATTCACTCGTTCACACACCTGTTGTACATGACACGAGTCAACCCAAGCCCTTCTTGCTGTGAAGCGAAAGCGCTAACTGTTGCGCTACCGTGCCGCTATGATGACACAAGCTGCTCTGCTGCTCGCGGCCGTGAGATGCAGCCGTTTGTATCATCAAGCGGTTCATTCAAACCCTCGAGGATCTCATCCAGGTCTCTGTTAACCATGTGACCTTAGTCACATGGACCTGATTGAAGTTGTCCAATTATATTATACTATAATTCAGTGTTTTTCAACCTTTTTTGGCACACGGCACACTTTTTTGGTTGAAAATGTTCCGCGGCGCACCATCAACAAAAAAACCAACAAAACAATACCAAATCACACCATTTAGAAAAAACAACCAAAACGTGTCATTTACGTTGCAAATATCGTCTATGCTGTTGTGTCTGGTTCTTTAAATTTGGAAATGGTGGCTATTTATCTTTCATTTTTTTGTAAAGAAGTTGCTCAGAACACACTTATTCAATGCACACCTGGCAAAACCTCAAGGCACACTAGTGTTCCCCGGCCACTGGTTGAAAATCAAGGCTATAGTTCATTCATTCATCATTGCATTTCATGACACTCAAAGCACTTCCGTTGCATTCTTCATTCATTCCACACTCTGTAAGGACACAATGACAGTGTGCACTACAGTCTCTACTGCCCCCCTGTGGCTCCTGTTGTTCACAGAGGTCTCCTAGCTGCTAACCAGGTCCAGTGAATGTGTTTTTTACAAGGTGCCACTAATTGACAAAGTCTTTGCTGACTGAGTAGCCCACACTATTTCCTTCCTATAACCTTTGCCACTTCCAACCAATGCTTAACCATAAACAGACACAGGCCTACAACAAAGCATTAAGAAAGGCAGCCAATCGGAGGCAGCGCTTCCCCCGCCATCCTATAAAAATATGAATTTGCAGCCCGGCCCTGCTTAGCTTCTGACGAGATCAGGCTTTGACAAGCGGGAGTGATCATACCCCACATGTTTACAAAACCTCTTTTAGAAAATGAAATACTTTAGTTTATGATTATATTTTATTAGAGCCTACTATCTGCATTTTATATGGAGGTCACCAGCCCCAGCCCCATGTCATTCTTTTGTAAAATACATTGCTTTGTTTAGTTTTACATTTTGTGTTTGTGGAAAGTAACCAACAAGACAACCTGCTAAGTGTGTTGTTGCTTCTATCCACACAGTAAATTCAGACACTAAATAAAAAGAAGCTGTTTGTTAATATTGTTGAGTCCAGATTGCTGTTGATTCCATGTCATGTAGTTGAGACACTGCGTGAGTGAAAGGTGAGTGCACATACTGCGAGGCGAGCCGGGGCCGGCGCAGGCTCATGCTGTAGCTCCTCTTCCAGCTCTTCTTGCCCTGTCGGTTCCTCACGCCGTCCTCCTGGTCCATCATCTGCTCCAGCAGCGTCTGGTCGTCTGCGTTCAGAGGAGCCACGCTGATGTCTCGCACCGCCCGGAACTCACCACAGTTATTTAGGTGCTCGTTCTCCAGACGGAAGAAGTTCCACACAAAACGCCTGGAGCACAGGGGATGGTGATTTTACTCAGTTACACTGCTTACAACATATTAAAGGACACACATTGTGCATTATTTGTGTTGTTCTTTTCCTTAAAACATGATCTTGACGTCTCATGTTTTACAACTTCAAACAATGGATCTACAAAAGCACACATTATTTTCTATCTGCCAGGAATACAGTTAGAGCTCCATCTCCTGTCAGCAGAGGGTATTACAAAGGGTACATAGAAACCTGCCTGCCACGACATGCTAATGTCAACACACTGTGTAAGGATCATGATTTGAGGCAGAAATGCTCTGGAGATGATTTATGGAGAGGACTTACTACACAGAATGAAAATTAAAACAACAATCAATCAAGAACTTTATTTGACCCAGTGGGGCAACTGAAAGGGCAGTAGTAGCTTTAAAAGCACACCCACATTCATTAGTGAAAGCACACACTACAGTGCAAAACTCCAGATATGTTTTTGATGTCAGAATAAAGTTCAAAGTTCTGCATAATGTGTGTCCTTTAAAGAAAAAATATTATGCATTTGTTATATTGTGATGACACTGTGGGACAACAGAGCTCCCCCTGCGGGTCTCTTGTGAAAATACTTTTTTCCCTCATTTTTTTCTTTTTTTTCCCCTTCCTTTTTATTGAATAGAGGAAGTACAATCACATACAGAAACATTTCATGTCGCCAAATATAAATAAAAGAGCCAAAGTTTCTCAGGAGAGTTGTCTTCGGGTTGGCGTCAGGAAAGAGATGGCACGGGCTTCAAACGCCTCAAAAATACATTTACAACCACCACTCACACTTACAAAGACATTTAATAAGGTAACCATCAGCAATGTTACTTAGTTCTACTTTAAATTTATTTCTTATTTCTTTATGAAGATAAAATGAACATTTCTGTCCCTGGCACTTACTGAGTTTAGGCGCCACATACTACCTACATGCGAGTTAAGCTAGCAGTTACAGTGATCATGTTCAGACAGCAGATGCTCAGAACGAGTCTGGACTTAAAACCGCAGAAGATTCTTAGAAAATTGACATCTAAAATCGGACAACTGTCATTGATCAAGGGAGTTCAGCAGGAAGTGTTTTTGACAGTCGGAGGGAGAGGATTTTCTAACCAGCATTCCTCAAAATAGCGTGAATGAAGCTAAATAAGTTTTTTATGACAGAACATTGTTATAACACGTTTAAAAGCTCATAAAGTGACTGTAGCAGAATAAGTTCCCTTTAAAAGAGTCTGGGTTTACCTGAAGACCTCCATTGGGGCCAGGATGGTGGTCAGAATGTCCTTGATGCCGTTTATTTTGGTTAAAGTGCTGAGCGTGATAGTCAACGTCCATGAAAAGCGCAGCAGCACATCCTCTACTATAGCACTGTAGTAATAAGCCTGGAAGACATAAAAAACACACTCACAGATAAAAAACTGATATCACGTAGTGAAGATGAGCTAGCAACAATTACATATATCATTTTGAATACCATCAACTCATAAAATCAACTATATTTTTATAGTTTTGTCATGCATCAACACTTCTTTGCCATGTGCAATATTACCCACCAGGGGGAGTACTGCACTAAAATCAAAGCACCAAAAGGACCTAAAAGTAATAAAGACAGATAAATAAATAAATATCATTATATCGTTTTGTCAAAAGTCTCAATAACATTGTGGACTGTCACAAAAAATTTAATTACAAGCTGTTTTGATTAAAAGTATTCTTTTGTTCCAGCAGCAGCTCAAAAACTACATGGACCATGATTATTTTACTTTAATTCAGACTACATGAAGATTGAAGACATTACTGTTATTGAGCACTTTTAAATCTTTCTTGATTAGATTATAAAAGTGATGATTCACTACAAAGTCTTGTTAAGGCCCTTTGAAAGGAAAAAGTAGCATATCTTCAGTTCTGTTAGCCTCTTCAAAATATCACAATAATATTGCACCGACATACTTGGATATTGTTACATCCATAATATGAAAGCATGGATCACTGCTTTAATGTGGATTTATTAAAAGTCAAGTTTGCATCAAGGTGTAATTAAACCTTTGTGTGTATTAAAGGACACATTCTGCATCAGTTGTATTGTTATTGTCCCTTAAACATGATCTTCTTCCTTTGCTTTGGCGTCTCATGTTTCAGAATTGAAAATAATGTTAATATTGAAAGTCAAAAGGCTTTCTCTCAGTCAGGCGTTTCCTCATCAGGATTTA
Organism: Rhinogobius similis; assembly: GCA_019453435.1. NCBI lineage: Eukaryota > Metazoa > Chordata > Actinopteri > Gobiiformes > Gobiidae > Rhinogobius > Rhinogobius similis. The sequence goes on from CM033632.1 coordinate 37,558,810, forward strand.
TGTTAGCACTCCATGTACTGGCAGCAGAGGGAATTACCATGGGGATATAAACCAAAGCTAGCTTGCCCTGACATGCTACTGTAAGCATGCCGTTGTAGTGAAGGTGATTTGAGGCAGAAACGCTCACAACTAGTCTGTGATGATTTATGGACTTAAACCAGCCCAGGAGACCTCGGATCTCTACCTTTGACATCACTAATGAGTGAAAAAGTAAAGCAAGTGTATTTGTGAGGCTCAGAGAAAGAGCGGAGAAGATGAGCTCATAAACAGGTTTAATGAAAGTGTGAATGAAGCTAATACAACTGCAGGTGTGTTTTTGAAGGACACATCTCCTGTCTGTACCTTGTGTGGGTAGACGATCTCTTCTCGTAGAAAGGTATTCTCTCCTGCATTGCGGTCAAACAAGCCCCAGTCCATCTTTAGGTCCCAGATCAGAGTGTACAGAGAGCTGATCACCAGGCACGTGATGTACAAGTAGAGGAAGACCTGCGCCTCCTCCGGCTTGCCGTCTGTGGAGAAACACAAGCGCAAGTCACCGCATGGATTTTCAAGCCCTCAAATTCAACGGTTTTTAAAATGTAAATTCTTTAGCATAGCAAGGCACTGGCATCTTGAATCTTTGCTGGAAAATTTCTCACTGTAAATTTTAGCCATAGAATTTAAACTGTTTAAAGGCTTAAAAATCTATGCATTCAATATTTATAGGGCACTTATTATGCATAATTTGTAGCGTTATTAGCCTTTAGCAATAGAGTACTTTTACATCTTATGTTTTAGAACAAAAAAAAAAAGTTTTTACAAGAAACAAAAACTTCATGTCACTCTGGCGTTTCCCATGTCAAGAATTTACTTTTGGCTCCATCCACTGGCTGTGAAGAGAATTACACATTTGAGATAAACAAATGCTAGGTTGCTTCCTAATGGAGCCACTGTAATGTAATAATTGTGATGATTTTAAGGCAGACATTTTCAGAGTGAGTCTGGTAATGATTTGAGGAGTTAAAAAAGTATAGCCTTTTATGACATGATTGGATCTTAACAAGGTTCCAAGTAGAGCTTCAATATGCAACAAGAAATGGGAGTTACCCCCCAAAAGATCGCACACCCTTTTGAAAAATAACTGAAATCAATCACTTCCTGTAATCATCAATAAGTTTCTTAATTTTGGACCAGTTCCTTTGCAAACTGCTCCAGGTCTCTCATATTCAAAGGGCGCCTTTTCCCAACAGCACTTTTAAGATCTCTGCACAGGAGTTCAGTGGGACTGAGATCTGGACTCGTTGCTGGCCACTTCAAAACTCTCCAGCACTTTGTTGTCATCCATTTCTGGGTTTTTGAAGTATGTTTGGGGTCATTGTCCTGCTGGAAGACCCATGATCTCAGACACAGACCCAGCGACTACATCGCCACCCAAAATCCTTTAATAATCTCAGATTTCATGATGCCTTGCACACAGTCAAGACACTCAGTGCCAGAGGCAACAAAACAACCCCAAAACACCTTTGAACCTCCAGCGTATTTGGCTGTAGGTACGGTGTTCTTTTCTTTGTAGGCCTCATTCTGTTTTTAGAAAACAGTAGAATAATATCTTGGTCTCATCTGTCCACAAGACGTTTTCCCAGAAAGATTTTGGCACACAATGTGAAGACTGAGTTAACTTCTCTTCTTTTTATCTGCTTTCAGGTATGATTTCTATTCCCACACCTGTTACTTGCCCCAGGTGGGTTTAAACAAGCATCACATGCTTAAATGAAGTTATTTAGCCACAATTTTGAAAGGGTAAAAATAATTTTATCCAGCCCATTTTTGGAGTTTTGTGTGAAATTATCAAATTATCTGATTAATTATCATTCTTTGCTGTTTTTCTGTTTTTTTTTAATCGTGCCAATACACTCAGGGATATAAACATATAGAATTGCGATACTTTTTGGGGAGAAAATTTCAGGTGTGTGAAGACTTTCAGCCATGACTGTATGTTTTTGCTGAGGGAACACTGAAAACAGGTTTAAAAAAGAGAAAACGTCAAATTTTTAAAGGTAAACTTTTCATTTGAAATTTTACAGTGAGAAAACCATTTGAAAATGATACACATCCAAATTCAAGAATGTTTAAATGTCTTAAAATATAAATCTAATTAAACAATTATCTTCCATAGTGGCTTTATTCAAACATACAATTTCTATCAGTTGCATAATAATATAATAATTTAGCCGGAAGTTTAAAACAAATTTTGTGGAACCAATCTTTTACACTAAACAAAACAAACAAAAAAAACAGAGTAATATAGGCCCCTGCCCTCCATCTGAAATCAACTTTAAGAAAGCAACTGGCAGGTAGTGATCTATGAATAGAAAGTGCGTGTAACACACAATAAAGTACCTTTGTGCGTACTGTAGAGGGCAGCAAAAGTGACCACAAAGAAGGAGGTGGAGTATTTGCCAGCGTTGACGAGGTGAGGGAAGGCCCGTTTGGTGTCGCGGTACCGCCTCAGACACTGCACAAACCTGAACCAGGCCGGGAGGATCTGGATCACTGCTCTGACGCCATATGAGTATGAGTTACACACATCTGCACCTGCAGAAACAAAACACAAAGTGCGGAATGTCAACCATGCTAACATGTTTTAGAACTGCTCCTCCTGAATCCAAGGTTTGACTATCGAGCTTTTCCACCAAGGAGCTTGCCAACAGTGAATTCAGCTTGGGAGACAGATGAGTCCGCCTCCGAGTCCCCAGTCTCTGCTTCCTTCTCGGAAGAAATGACAGTGGGATTGAGAAGATCCTAAAAGTAATCCTTCCACCGCCCGACAACATCCCCATTTGAGGTCAACAGTTCTCCACCCGCACTGTAAATGGTGTTGGTGAAGCACTGCTTCCCTCTCCGGGGGCGATGGACAGTTTTCCGGAATTTCTTTGAGGCCAACTTAAAGTCTCTGCGACTGCACGGGCCGCAGTGCGCTTGGCCTGCCAGTACCTGTCAGCTGCCTCGGGAGTCCCACAAGCCAACAAGGCCTGGTAAGACTCCTTCTTCAGCCTGATGGCATCCTTTACTTCCGGCGTCCACCATCGGGGATTGCCGCCGTGACAGGCACCAGAGACCTTGCGACCACAGCTATGAGCTGCATCGACAATGGAGGTGGAGAACACGGTCCACTCGGACCCCATGTCCCCAGTCTTCCCCGGGATCTGGGAGAAGTTCTCCCGGAAGTGTGAGTTCAAGGCCCTGCTGACAAAGGGCTCCGCAAGACGTTCCCAGCAGACCCTCACGACATGTTTGGGCCTGCCAAGTCTGCCCCGATTCCTCCTCTGCCAGTGGATCCAACTCACCACCAGGAGGCTCCAACCCTCTCTTCACCCGAGCATCCAAGACACGTGGCCCGAGCAGCACCTAATTGCAATCTTTCAAACCAATGTTTAGACAGGATTAACGAAATTGGTTTTCAAGACCATAGTCACTTGCTAGCACCACTAAAGAGCCTTGCAAGTTACCTGATACAAGGATATAAGTGCGGTCTGGGTCAGCTATAACTTTATGTTCTTCAAACAGAACAGTACAGTAGTAGCAACATGCAATTTCTTTTTAATCACATTGTTTCTTTATTTCGCAGGTGCGTCAACGTCCCCTTTTAGATGTTGCAAGTGGGGTAAAACCTTGTGGAGGGAGAGAAGGGAGAAAAAACATGCGTATGGGTGAAACATGCGCACACGCACACGCACACCCTGAACCTGGAACCCCATAGGAACAAAATAACATCTTGAATGTCCATGCCACAGCAGGCTGCAACTCTACATAGCAATACAAAGTAGGCTTCCAGTTGCGCCACATTGTCTCACTAAGGTAATACTGAAAAAACCTTGTGTCCTCCTGAAAAAAGTAAAACAATTAAAAATAAAAGCAGCAATAGGCCGTACGCCCTGATGGGGCTCAGGCCTAAAGAGATAAGAGTAAGAAGTATGACCACAGTAGCAGCAACAAAAATAATAAGAATAAAATAATTAAGTAATTGTTATCTAAAATAAATTAATGGAATAAACATTTTTATACGAATAAGAATATTGAATAAAAATTCAATATGAATAAAAAAACATTAAACAATTAAAAGCAAGTGACCACTGCTCGAGGTTTAGCATTAGGCCCTGAATAGGGACTAAGCATGCGATGGGCTCAGCCTAAAGCAGTCTTTAAAACGTCTCTCTCAAACAGATCCAAAAGTAGTAGGAAAAAAAGAAGCCGGCCGGCCAAGGCCACTCAATATCTTCGATAACACCCGCAATGCGAATGTTACTGCAGCGGCTCCTACTATCCAAACTACTGTCCTCCATCACCGTAGCTAACTTTCCTTCCATTTCGTGCAACTTTCTCCCAGTGTCAGTGGCAGAAATGTTCTTCTGGTGGTCGTTAATTTAGGGCTGGACAATGTCAAATTTGTCGTCCAGCATCCAGGACGCTGGGTGTCAGACACCAAAGTTAAAAAATCTGAAGCCTTAGTTCAAATTCGCAGCTTCCTCTGGAGCAGCAGTCATTCATCCGAATACCAGTCACTGCAAGAGGAAGTGAGGGGCGGATTTGTGTCTACTTCAAATGTGAGTCCAGGGCGTCAAAGACACAGGCCTCTTGTCAACAACAGGTATCCAACTGGAGGCGTTCGGAATGATTTTGACGCTGTGGTCTGAGCTCACCATTACGGTACAACTGTTAACCTTGCCAGTGTAAACGTACCTGCTCCACTGATGAGGCCGTGGCGCTTGGTCCAGTCCAGTTCAAAGCTGTAGAAGCAGATCATGTACTCCAGGTCCATGAGAACCACGCCCAGGGAGTTGAGCTGATCAGCCAGCCAGAAGTCTGCGAAACCCACGTGGTGGAAAGGGGCCGTCACCACGCGGAACTGCACAAACACACAAGATGAGGTCAGGAAAAGGTGGACAAAACCTGTTCAAGTCATCGTTTCCAATGAGTTTAGTCTCAAATGCCCTTTCTATATTGTCAGTGGAATGATACCTATGTAAAAGAGACCAATGGAGCTCAAAGGTGACTGCCTGGAAGTAAAATTGAAGAGAAAGTGAAGTAACACACTCAGATCTTTCTTGAGGCGCAGATGCAGGAGCAGATGCACATACAATTCAAACAAAGCATCACAGTCTCAGGTTGCAAAATTCTGTGTTTTTAATTTTTAGTGCACCCAGAAGTAAAACTGACATTTATTCTTGACTTTCCAAAAAAAAAAAAAAAAAAAAAATTATATATATATATATATATATATATATATATATATATAATATATCTAATTATGATAATACAACATTTAGCTGAATTTTAAGTTATATACTGTGTTATGTACATTAATTAGCAAATAGCCTCCATCTTGTCTTTAAACTCTTACTATTAGACATTTTTGAAGGGAAATGTACAGTGCTGTGAGTAAGTAAGTATTCGCCCCCTTTCTTACTTTTTCTGTACCTTTGTCACTCTTAGCCATTTCAGGTCAAGCAAATTTAAATATTAAATAAGGATAACTCACAAGTAAACACAAAATTCAGTTTTAAGTGCTGATATTTATTAAGGGAAAAAAGCCATCTGAACCTACATGGGCCATGTGAAAAAGTAACTACCCCCTAAACCTAATAACTGGTTGAACCCCCCTTAGCAGCACCAACTGCAGTCAAGCGTTTGCGAAAACTGGTAATGAGTCTTTCACATCGCTGTGGAAGAATTTTGGCCCACTTCTTTGCAGCATGAACCGCCTTTTTAAGGTCACGCCACAGCATCTCTATTGGGTTCAGGTCTGGACTTTGACTAGGCCACTCCAAAACCCTACGTTTGTTTTTTTTAAGCCATTCAGAAGTGGACTTGCTGGTGTGCTTTGGATCATTGTCCTGCTGCAGAACCCAAGTGCGCTTCAGCTTAAAGTCATGACTAATAGCCGGACATTCTCCTTCAGGGTTTGTTGGTGGAGAGCAGAGTTCATGGTTCCTTCAATCAAAGCAAGTCGTCCAGGTCCTGAAGCAGCAAAGCAGCCCAAACCAATGACATTACCACCACTATGTTTCACTGTTGACATGATGTTGTTTTTATCAAATGCTGTGTTCATTTTATGTCAGATGTAACGGGATTGACTCCTTCCAAAAAGTTCAACTTTTGTTTCATCAGTCCACAGAATATTTTCCCAAAAGCTTTGGAGATCATCAAGATGTTTTTTTGACAGAAGTGAGACGATCCTTTATGTTCTTTTTTTTGTCAGCAGTGGCTTTTGCCTTGGAACACTGCCATGCATGCCACTTTTGCCTAGTCTCTTTCTTATGGTTGAGTCATGAACACTGACCTTTACTGAGGGCTAGTGAGGCCTGCAGTTGTTCTGGGTTCCTTTGCGACCTCTTGGATCAGTCGTCGCTGTACTCTTGGTGTCATTTTTTTCCCAGCCACTTCTGGGAAGGTTCACCACTGTACCGTACTTTCTCCAAATGTGGATAATGGCTCTCGCCGTGGTTTTCTGGAGTCCCAAACATTTAGAAATGGCTTTGTAACCTTTTCCAGACAGAGCCATGTCAAGTACTTTTCTTCTTATCTGATCCTGAATTTCTTTGGATTGTGGGATGATGTCTTGGGTTCAATATGACCTACATCATCTTGTTAGAAAGGTTCTATTTAAGTGATCTCTTGATTTGAAAGGTCTGACAGCAATCAGGCCTGTGTGTGGTATGAAACTGAAATGAAATTGAAACTGGCTTTCCAAAATAATATGATAAATCACAGTTACCTCATCATTTAACAAGGGGGGCAATTACTTTTTCATACAGGATTGTGTAAGATTTGGATAGTATTTTTCTCTTAAACAAATAAAATCATCACAGAAAAACAGCATTTTATGTTTACTTGGGTAATCTTTGTTTAATATTTAAATTTGTTTGATGATCTGAAACAGTTAAGTGTGGCATACATGCAAAAACGTAAGAAATCAGGAAGGGGGCAAATGCTTTTTCACAGCACTGTACTTCTGGAACAGCTATGGCCTTCAAAGATGGTGGTAAAAATCAATATTCTAATACTAATTGATACTAAAAGCATGAAGTTATTGATAATAAAAGTATCAAGTAGTGCTTGTGCTCGTCGGTGGTTTAGTGGTTAAGGACTCTCCTGTCTCTCTTCCCATTTCACGCTATATCTGTCCTGTCAAATAAAGATCCTTGACCACAAAGCAAAAACAAAAAATAAAAGTATTGATGAAATAGATCATATAAACAGGACAAAGTTCGACCTTTCCTTTCACGATCAAAGGCCAAATTAATGGTTAAATAGGTGAAAAAATTGCAATGAAGAACATAGTGAAGTGACATAGATTTGAATAGTATGTACTATTAGTAGTATGTGCATTAGAGTCGACAGGGCATTACCAGGAGCTTGAGGAGCCAGAAGCGGGACTTGTAGTAGCAGGTCTTGAAGGGGTTGATGAGAAAGAGGAGGAAGAAGCCGTAGAGTGCCAGAGGGTTGACCTGCATGGGAACCTGCAGACTGTTACAGAAGAGACAGCACAGCAGGCTGACGCACCACAGCACGCCCAGCAGACCGGCGATCTGCGCATACAAACACAAACACACATGGAAAACAGCCATAGGAAGCTATTGCTTCAGGAGGAAACGCTGTAATGCAAAGTGTGTCCTGTATGTGACATGAAAAATCGCATACTAAAAAATCTGTCATTTATGCTCCAGGACAAACTCTAGTTTAAGTTACAGGTCAAAAATGATTATTATATTCTTATTTTCGTAAAATCCTACTTTTCTGAAAAAAATAGAATGTGATGATGTCATGACCGCAGATGGAGCAAGGTTACATTCACTATTGATTGCTTTGGACTTTGTCATGAATCACAATGTTGAACCTGATGATTTCTCTCAGCGGTTCGAACTCCCTGTATTACACAAAAATCTGCATTTAAACAATATTTATTTTAGCTGACCACCATCTGTATTAAATATTAAAGGCTGGTGGAATGTTGTGATGTCACTACAATATAATCTATAATGGAAACAAAGTGTTATTTTCAGGATACGACGTAAGGTGCAGACCTCAAACAGATGCTGATGAGACAGGTTGTTCCTGGGGTTGAGCTCAAAAATCAGCACATGGTTGACTCCGGCCTGTCTCCAGCCGTATGTGTTAATGCCTGGAGAGAGACACACACAAGCACACGCGCACGCACGCACGCACGCGCGCACGCACGCACACGCACACGCACACACACACACACACGACATTAGTTAAAATATTACAGTACGAATGCTTTGCATGTTTTGGGATGAAATAATATAGTGTTTTTACCTAAAAGAAATAGAAATTCTATTAATAGGAAGCCTCCTCTGTAGATGCGGATCATGGGCCACACATCATTATTACCAATGAGCACAGCTCCTGTAGAAAAACCAAGAATATTGTGAATTATTATCATTATTATGCACTGTGCATAAGATATGTGTGATGAGCGGTTTACCTGCTATAACAACCGTGACGACTAAAACTAGAAACACCCCACAGTACAGCCCCACTCTGAAGGTGGTCCACGCAGGAGGCGGCTGCAGAAGAGACGGATTAGTACATCAGAACAATAGTCATTTACGTTGAATTATTTATGTAATGATATAGGCTTTGTGGACAAAACAGTGCAGCATTAGATGACGTGAAGGGTGGGGAGAGACATTTGGCAAATTGTTTAGACAAATGGAACTTGGTGACGCTGGGTGTGTCTTGTTTCACTGACCTCAGAGCTCTATGGGTTTGCGGAAAGAATCCACATTGGTCTAGGGACTTTTTCAGGTAATTAGACAGGAGTCCTCGCCTGAATCTGCGCAGTGTTGGTCAAACATGTACCGCAGTGCACTAGACTAGAGTTTGTGTAACAGGCAATCCGGTTGATAAGGGAGCGGCGACGCAGCTGAGTTTGGAATGGCTGCTCTAGAGAACTCTGATTTGTATGTTTTCACAAAAGTGGCTCATTTCTTGGTTGTACCGGGAGCACAATGTATGTCCGGAGAGGTCTTCTGGTCTTCAGGAATTGTACAATAGCAGTAGTAGTAACACAACTACATTTTCAACATTTTACGGCAAACTAGCATACCGTTGTATTCATGGATTTGAAATGATGTGACACTTGTTGGTACTGCCATTTTGAGGACAGAAGTCACTATGGTGTCTGCTGCATTGAGTTTTACCAACAAAAGAAAGAATTATTCTTCTATAACATCCTCAAAGTTTGCCACCAGAAATGGATTAGTGCCATCAGGAGGTGCACTAATAGGTGATGTTACACATGTTGAGCTGTCTGATTACTGCCTGCCAGGAGAACATTACAGGAGGAACCTGTGGACTCCAAGAAATCACTCTAGATTGTGCAGTGAGAACTTTGTGTCAGGGGCTAGTCTCCACTAGCACTAGCACAATAAATGCCATCATCTATGTACACGGGAGAGGTATGGAGCTAAATTTGGACAGAATCAGTGACTGGCTGAAATTCTCCTGTCTTGCTCTGAACCTTACACAAACTGCAATGTACTTCACAAAGACAAATAAACATTATAAAAGGTCAAATATTTATGTAAATGCAGTCAAATTAAGCATTATAACTGAAATGAAATATCTTGGAGTCCACATGGATCAAACACTGGGTTCAAAAACACAAAAGTTGTGTCGAATATTTATATATTTATCTAAATTTCAAATATAATATTTCCTGGTTCTGACACACTGGGAACAGCATCTATGATGTATTTATTGTTAGGATCTTTCCTCACATCACCGACAGTAGCCCCAGTTGGTTACAGGCCAATGAGAGCACTCTCAAGCCAGGCAGTAAAGACTCATTATCATCATTAGAATATCCTTAGTAAATATAAAATGGTCATCTTTAAAAATCTAATTCAATATTCTAATCTACATATAGTGTTAAAAATAAATACAAAGACTGCTCCACCTCGGTTGAACAAATTTGTTCGACTTTGTTCGGAGCAGGTGAATTGCGTGTCCTGATCCACAGTCCCATAAAAACTGTTATCCCCAAAAGAAGCGCAGCCTTTGCACAACCTCCATTCTCTTTTAAAACCATAAACAGTGTGGAACCAGCTGCTAACAGTTGAAACTGTGACAGATTTTGTCTCGAAATAAATAAATGACATTAAAAAAATGCATTCTTGATAATCAACTGTGCCAGCTTTAGTCCAATGTAACCATACTGTCATTAGTGCCATTACTGTCATTTGTTCTCATACAAATGTTTACATTGGTAAATTGCAGAGCACTTATCAATATTTTAATGTTTGCTTGACTAATGTAATGTTTGAAGTTGTGTGTGCACGTGCCCAGGGACTCCAGATGCAAAGTTGTTCTTTGCTAAATCTGGTACAAAGCATTATCTCTTGACAAATGGTACTTGACAAATATATAATGAACTAAACAAAACTAAATTAACTTTGTTATGTTTGCAGACTTAAAGGCACTGCACCTGAATTGTATTGTTTTGAAACGTGAAAAAAAAGAACTAGTTCATGTTCTCGATTTTTTTAACGTAAAAAAAAAAGTTAAATCTGTTTATGATATATTGTAAAAGCATCTATTCGGTTGAATATGAGACTACAGCACTTTCTTTGCATCTAGTTATAGAGCGTTATTCTATGAGAAGCAGGAAGTGTGCTGTTAGCATGCTAATATTTGAATCAGAGACCGGTGAAAATGTTTAGGATGCTGGGACTGCATTAGGAAAGAGAGACGCTGATTTTAGCCTGACCAGCCATTCCCACTATCTTTTAACATCTTTCAGTTTTGAAAGACAGTGGGTATGGGCATGATCGCTAAAGCCCCTACTTCCTCTATTTTGCGGCAACTGAGCCATGAGAGAAAAACGTCACATCCTGTGGGCCGCCATTACAAGCAATAACAAGATGATGTCCACGACTGAGAAAATGTTGGGGGCTGCTCTCTCCTCTCTTTTAAAAGACCAGGACGTGTCGTTAAAACCACAGAGAGAGGAAGCTTTACAGCTACACGCCATTTTGGACTGACAGCCACAGCTCACTGCTGCCTTTCACACATAAATCGTACTTTCATGGTGCTGTCGTCACGTCCGCTGTTCGTCTGATTGACGCATGTTTGTCCCGCCCCCCCGAAGTCAAACTATGTGGCGGCATCTCCAGACTAATGACAGTATTGAATAATACATGGAGATTAGAATGGAGGACAGGCAACTATATTTTAGGATCAATGTAAAAGAAATGTAATTGTCTGTAAAAGTTAATTAGGGTAAGTTCTCGCTGCTGTTAAGTGGTGTCAGCGACTCGTCTGCAATGACTAGGGATCAAAACAGATTTGTGTCTTCTTGAAGTATTGCCATGAGAAAAGGAGAAAAGAGTCTACACTGCTATTGTAGCTCCCAGGTTACTTGTTTATTTGCACACCGAGTGACATTTTGGACATCAGACCTTCATCACATCAGACATGATGAGGGGTGATACTTGAAGTAGCCCCTTTTCATCTTCAGTGAGAGGTGCTATTTTATAATGTAGCATAATAACTATCTAACAGCAGAGATAGGCCACAACATTTAGTGACGTCCTCAGAATGAGAAACCCATGAATGTTTTACAGATTCTACATTTTATTCCACAGAATAATGTATGTGTGTATAAGAATGTAGATTCAGAATCTCAGAAGAGTCACCTGTGCTGCCCCCAGAGGAGGCACTCTCAGCCTCTTCATGGCTTTCTGACGGTCGCCTCCTTCCAACTCGGTGGTGACCAGCGCCTGGAAAACAAAACATGGATTCATATCGTTTATTTGCTGTCATGAAAGTTGAGAAAGTCAGGGATCAAAGCATTTAGTGCTATTAGTCTGGTTTAACAATGCTGCTCACATATTATAAATGTTTACAGTACAAATACATTCTAAATTTTGGAACGGAGGAAAAAGTGAAAAGGAACATATGGGGTCATAACCGACATTTCTATCGCACCAATTCAAAATTGTTGCTCATTTTTAGTTATAAAGGCTTACGCCTGATGCACACTGACTTCGGTCCGGCTCTGGTTCATGCGGGTACCGCAAGACAACATCGACCACAGAACACTGCGGCCTCGCGGGTCTGCGGAAAGAATCCGCAAGAAGTCTATTTTTGCTGCAAATCTGGTGTGGCTTTCATGTCATTTGATGAACCATGTGAATCTACGTGGCTTTCGTCAAAAACGGACTGCAGTAAACCGGAGCTGGTGTGACAGGCAATCTGCAGGTGACCCGCGCGGGTCCTGGACCGTGACCGGACAGGACTCAGCGTACACTAGGCGTCAAAATCCTTGGTATTTAGATTTACTCTATCAAAAAATCCTTATTATTTAGATTTAATCTATCAAAATGCTCTTCATTCCTTCTCCAGTCGCCTACATTTTGTATTTATTTACATTCTGAGGTCTATAGGAATGGTAAACTATCAGATGAAAAGACATGAAACAAAGTTTATCATAACCGTTCCATTTCATCCCTACTGACCGCCTGAGGCGGTGCATAAGCACTGAATGATCCCTTTGAGTATCAATACCAACAACGTCACACCCGACACTCCGATGGCTAATCAGAGGCTGCAGAGCCGACCGGCATCTGTTTACTCAATTACTTATTTCTTCTGGTGGTGACTGTGGACTTCTCCGCCCTCCAGGGGCTGTGACAGTGATGTTTTTTGCCCTAAAAGTAAGTTACATTTTGTTTGCAAGTTTACCTCTGCCGATTCAGTCAGCATCCGTGCCTTCTTCTCGCAGCTTATGGTGCTATTTTCTCAGCTATTTCCACTAGCAGACATTAGCTGGTACGATTGCCTACAGATGGGCACACTTTCCCTAAAACTTTAGTGCTTTCAATTTTGCCGGTTTTGCTGACACATCTTCGTCTCTTTTCCAGCTCATGTTTTATTGAAGCAGTGGTGATGTTTGATTACTACTTTGTGCGGTTTTACTGACGTGGGCAGTGCTGTTGCCTCCACTCAGTTTATCCATATAATACATTATATTATATTATATAATACATTATCTTTATTGTGCTTTTTAATGGAAGATGTTTATCTGACGGTGGCTACTCATAGCTTATCCTGCGTAGTGTGTTGTGTGTGCAGTGTTTGGCCAAGTATTTTGTTTGTTTAACCACAGTTAAGTTCAATTAGGTTATTTTCTTTATCCTAGGGAACAATTAAAGGCACGAGAGTAGCAGAATTACTTTTATCTACTGTTAGTGGAGTTTACTCTTACATGAGTGTTAACTAGCCTTATTTGGCAGATTTGGAGCCTGTGCTGGTGATGGCTGTGCCCGTGCCCCAGCTGCCCATCTGACTTTGTGTTGTTCACTGCTGCCCTGGTGATGTGAGTGTTGTGCCTCCTCTCCCAGTTTTGGCAGCTATTCTTTCCAAGTGCAATGTTGCTAACTGAGTTAACATTTGCCTAAGTCTGGTGAAGGCCTCCTTTCCCAGTTTTAGCATCTGAATTTTCTACTGCAAAGTTGCTAACTCTGTTAGCATTTGCCTTTATGGTCTGCCTCCTCTTCCAGTGGAGGCCTCTTCAATTACACTGTCTTATTTGTGGCAGTTTATTCTCCTTGTATGCCTCTGCTCGTGATGAGAGTGCTCCTGTTCCACACTCCGAGCTTTTGGCAGGTTGTGATAGAAATCTCATGTCTTTTACCTCTGCTGGTTAGACTGGCCATCCGAGTATCAAATGTATGAAGTTATTGGTACTGATAACTACTCTAACTACGCATGTGCAAAGGGATCATTCAGTGCTTAAACAACACCTCCAGCAGTCATCCGGGATTCATAGAACTGTAGATACATTTGTAACTTTCGTTTTAAATGCCAAACTAAATGTGGCATTATTTAACTATCTGATGTCAGGTGTTACCTCGGTCTCAGAGATGAGCTGTGTGATCTTCTTGCAGGTGTAGAAAGGAGCCACCTCCACATGGGCCACTCTCCAGTCTGCTCCTCGAGACGTTTCCAGGATCTTGTCATGTTTCTTAAGAATCTTCCTGAAGCCAGTGAAGTTCAAGTTCTGGACACACAGCACGCAAGCAAGCACAAGTCAGGACCGAACTTTTCAACTGCTATTAAGATAATGCAGTCGATCTCATGCAGCCCATTCTTTTCACAGTGATTGTAAAGACACCAGAGAAGAACATTTCCATAACAGTGAGCCTTTGCATTATGGTTTTGTGCAACAATGCCGTATGGGGAAATTCATCTTCTGCTTTTGACAATTCGTACAATTAAGGATAGTCCAATTTTTATATTTAAATGTGTTAATTTTTTGAGCAGATATTGACACACACAATTTTGAGGAATCCTGGGTAGAAAATCCTCTGTCTCTGCACTTCCTGCTGAACTCCCACAATTGCAAACGTTTTTTCGTTTAAGACGTTTAAGTCCTTATATCATTGCCAAACTCGTTCTGAGCATTTCTGCCTCTAAACACGTTCACTGCTGCTAACCTGATCATTGCATAATATGACTAAACTATGCAGTGCTAGGCGCCATCTACTGGCTGCATACACCCAGTAAGTGCCAGGCATACAGCAGAGAAACGTGTTCATTTAATGCATAATAAATATTTTTGTTCGTTTCAAAACATGAGATGGCAAATTTAAGGTCCTCAAGTGCATGTTTAAAGGCTAATAACAATATGAAAAATGCATGTTATTTTTCCTTTAAAGTAGAGATCACAAATTAACTTTTGACTTTAGTTCTGAATGTATTTATTTGGTATATAAAATATGTTGCATGATTGTGTAAACATGCAGTCTTATTTCTAGTCTAATTGCTCTTCTATTTCCATGTTTACTCATTAGTAAACATGGAAATATAATCAGATGCCTTTTTGAAGAAAGGCAAATCTATTAATGGGCAACACTGAATGATACTGGAAGCGGTACATCACCCATCCCTATAGGGCACTGAAAACTTCTAGATAGAGATTATTTCATGAATAAAGTGCATTATTGATACAAAATTTGAAATAATTTTTTGAAGGTCTCTATGAATGTGTTTTAGAGCCAGAATAGTACAATTATCAAAATATAACTATAGTATTAATCGACTAGTCACGATTAGTTATTTAATTGTTGCAACCTTAGTATTTGTAAAATGCACTTATTTGAAGTCATTGAGTCATGACAAATGGGCTAAATGTGGTCGTAATTGTAAATGATTTGATATCACTAAAATGATGAAACAAATCTAAGCTCCACACGTAGTAGATTCTTCTTGAATGTGTGTGAGACCTGGTAGTTCTGCAGCAGGATAAGGCTGAGGTAGAACTCTGAGAAGGCCAGCTGCAGGTCCTTGATGTTCCTGTGTTTGCACCTCTCCTTCTGGGATAGAGCAAACACCGTCTTCCTGCGCCTGAGGCCGATGGCTGCACTCTCCCTCTGAGCGTCCAGAGAAGACTGAAGCTCGTTCTGCAGAGTGGCGAAGCGCCGTTGGGCCTCGGCCAGCTTTTCTGTGGTGAGGAGACACATAGATGGGTTTCACTGCACTGTATCCTGGAGCATGTGGTTATGTGTGAGTGTGAGGCTATGTACCAGAGTAGAAGGTGTTGATCTTGGCCAGCTCCTTCTCACACGTTTGGAAAAACATCTCTTCAAATTTGGCGTAGTACCGTTTGACCGTGTCTTCATCTGTGACTGGCAAACAAGAGAGCAGAGCGGGACTTATTAGACTACCAATGCAGGCACAATGGACTTAAAACTACAACTACATCTAAGGCCACCAGAGGGAGCTACAACAGAAGATTCAATTGCGCTCAGTGAGTAGCACAAGTAGGGATTTGGTGATGGCAACGACTCTGCCAGAAGAGTTCACCTATCAGCAACAGATCTCACAGTTTGGATAGAATAGAAAAGCTTTACTGTCTAACAAAGTAGAAAATGATCTTTAGCTCAACACCAGATAAACACAGCACAGGACACATAAATAGAAACAGTAGTTGTCATATAAATAAAGTACATTATAAAACAACAGTTCATTTCTGTGGCTCACGTGTTCCAACTCCCACTACATTTAGAACATCCACAGTACGCGGGACAAAGGACTTTTTAAAAACAGACTTAGCTGCCAGTCAGACTCTATAGCGCCCCCCAGTGTGCAGAAGCTCAAACTGCGGGTTCAGAGGATATGAGGGATCTGGCACTATATTCTTGTAGTCTTATTCAGTGTCCGTTATCTGTATGTCTGTTTCTGAGGTTTCCCCACGATCTTGGTGCCTGGAGAGACAATTTTGTTTTTTGTTCTGCAGGACATGTAATCGTGCCACAGTCACATGAAAAGTTAGCACACTCTCCAACATGGATTTATACTGATTCTATAGTTTTCTGGGGAGGTACAGTCGCTGAGAGCATTTTTTGAAAACACTCTCAAAAATCTATTTAAAGATTGTGCCAAGGGATTTAAAACTGTTCACAATCTCACCACTCACTGTTTAGTGTGACAGGCTGTGTGTTTGTGCTCATATTGAGGCATGTTTAAAGCATTTCCTTGGTTTTGGCCACATTCATTTGAAGCTGAATTATGTTACACCAGGTTTGGAGGGCCTCTCAGCTGAGGCATTGTTCTGATGTTGGAGATCAATAAGGGCCATGTATTTCAGCAGTGTAAAGTGGGTGTCATTCTTTTAAAATTGATTTGTAAAAAGAGCCCTGGTGGCTCTGACACAGACCAAAAACACAAAACAAGGACAAAAATGAAGAAATTCCAAACATAAATCATATCAGAATTGGCGTTCCTGTTCGGGAGCCACCGTACCGAACAGCGGGCACGCGTAGCTTTGGTGTGCATGGGCAATTTCCTCCTTCCCCAGTGCGGCACGTTCTTTCCCCTGCGCTAGTCTTCCTCCTCCCTGTCCAGTCTAACTTGACCCTTCCTTTGAGAACATAACATTACACACACAGACCCATGTATATTGTGCATTTGTTGTCCCTTTCGGGGTTGATCTCATGCTCTTTCATATGAGTGTGGGAGATGTGGATACAGCAGTCAGCAGCTGCCGTAAAGAGCTGTGTGTGACGCAGACACAAAGTGGACACGATCGTCAGGAGAGAGAGGAGCTTAGACCAGGAAATTAAAGGATATTAACTTTCACGAACTAAAGCGACAAAATGGGGATTATTTTATCATGGATTATAAAAAATAAGGTGAGCATGTGAAAGGAATATCTGACATTGCAGTACTACAGACAACAGTTGTCCAGGTAAGAAGTCACAGCGTGGCTGTGAGCTGACAACCTGAGCATGTAGTGAGTTTGGGCAAAGGGAGGGCACTTTGATAGGGGGAGCGAGCGCATGGGCATCCGGGCAGCGTGCGTGATCGGCATCAGCGCTGTGTCTAGAGTCAGAATTAAATCTCTGTGGTGTATGTGCATAAGAACGCTTTCCAACAAATAAAACATTTGCTTTTAGTAAAAGCGATGGGCAGTAGAAAGTGGTAAAACAGACTTAACCACACAGACAAAGCTGAAATGTCGTCATGGATGTCATGATGTCATGGATGGGAGGTTAAAGTGGTTCTCATTGCACTCTGCACTGCTGTCTGCTGTGTCAAATCTACAATAGAAGGGATTTAAATTGTTAATTAAATCCCGAATGTCACTGACCGCACCATCACCTCCTTTTCCCTGCTCATGAATGTGTTCAGCCCGGCCCAAGCTTGTCGGATATTACCACACACAACATTTCCTTTCTTATTTTTGTAATCAATATTGGCTTTGCTGATTTTCCCTCTATCCCTCATACGTCCAGTAGTGGTAGAAAAGGTTTCAAAGGTAAAGTTCTGTTTTTGCAATCTCATCTAAAATCCAATTTTTGTGTTGAAAATCCAATTGAAAATTACTTTGAAACATCTTTATTTCTAAAGATGTCCAGATAAGTACTTTTGAAATCTTTTCTACCACAACTCACAGTTAGAAAGTAAGCCAAGGACTTGTTGAGGTGAGATCCATGAAGGAGGAACACCATTTTCTCTATATTAATTTACATTTTAAACATTTTAACAAAATAAATCTACATTTAAATCTCTCTTGCATTCATTTAGCCAGCCCTTCCTAAGAACTCGTACCGACAGATGTCAGTTTTATAAACAATATTATGTCATTGTCATGATGATTGAATAGTGTAACACAAATGAATATTTAAAAGGAGGCCTGGAGGATTGACATTGCATTTAACCATGTTTATTGATATCTCAGTGTTAAATGTTATAATTAAGGCAAATGTGATGCATCTGTGTTTTACTGCTGTTTGATAAGGTTTCAACAAAATCATAACAATGACTTCATTCAACAATGGTAATACATCATGATTTACATGAGAGCTGCCTAACTGTTGTATCTTGTCTATATTCAGGGCAAAAGGCTTTAGAATGAAGATAATATCTATGCTTTGGGCTCTGGTGCTTAACATGGGGAAAGAACAACAACAAAACCAGAATGACTTCATTCCAACAACAGATTAGGAAATTGATAACTTTTGTTTACCCCCAAGTTGCAAGAGCAAGAGGAAAGGGTCCGGGTGTTTAAGGGGGATTAGATGTGGTCTATCGGTGCTTGCTCTGCTGGTTCTTGAGCTAGTGCTGTGTGTCAGCGTCTTAATTGTGTGAACGGACGGACTTCAACACATTTACAGACTATTATGCGCTTGAAAATGTGCACATAGAAGTGCTTTGTGCATTTGAGAACACAGATGAAATCGGTGCTTTTCTCTCAACTGGATTCATATATTTCTCGGCTTGTTCTGCTTTTGCGACGCTGCAACCAATAAATTCAAATGTTTATCATGACATTACGCATTTTCCCAAACGACATCAACTGGGGCCTGTCCAGATTGATAATGTGCAGAACTTATTCAGAGTGATACTCACATCAATCTGGCATGAGCCAGGTTTGTAGGGCTGTTGAGTACTTAAGTGATTCATTCTGCTTTTGATTTATTACAGCTCATAATTTATATCATATTCATTTGGAATAGGGTTTACTGTTGTATTGTGTCAGTGGCATTGAATTGTTTAATTTATAAGCCATTTATAAGCAATAATTATTTTATTAACAACTGTGTGTGCGCGAGTGCATGTGTGTGTGAGAGCATGTGTGTATGCGAGTGTGCATGTGTGTGTGAGAGCATGTGTGTATGCGAGTGTGCGTGTGTGTGTGAGAGCATGTGTGTATGCGAGTGTGCGTGTGTGTGTGAGAGCATGTGTGTATGCGAGTGTGCATGTGTGTATGCGAGTGTGCATGTGTGTGTGAGAGCATGTGTGTATGCGAGTGTACAAGTGTGTGTGAGAGCATGTGTATATGCGAGTGTGCATGTGTGTGTGAGAGCATGTGTGTATGCGAGTGTGCATGTGTGTATGCGAGTGTGCATGTGTGTGTGAGAGCATGTGTGTATGCGAGTGTGCATGTGTGTGTGTGCGTGTGAGCATGTGTGTATGCGAGTGTGCGTGTGTGTGTGAGAGCATGTGTGTATGCGAGTGTACAAGTGTGTGTGAGAGCATGTGTGTATGCGAGTGTGCTGTGTGAGCATGTGTGTATGCGAGTGTGCATGTGTGTATGAGAGCATGTGTGCGTGTTGTGTGTGTGAGAGCATGTGTGTATGCGAGTGTGCATGTGTGTGTGAGAGCATGTGTGTATGCGAGTGTGCATGTGTGTGTGAGAGCATGTGTGTATGCGAGTGTGCATGTGTGTGTGAGAGCATGTGTGTATGCGAGTGTGCATGTGTGTGAGAGCATGTGTGTATGCGAGTGTGCATGTGTGTGTGAGAGCATGTGTATATGCGAGTGTGCATGTGGGTGTGAGAGCATGTGTATGCAGTGTGCGTGTGTGAGCATGTGTGTATGAGTGTCTGTGTGTGTGAGAGCATGTGTGTATGCGAGTGTGCGTGTGTGTGAGAGCATGTGTGTATGCGAGTGTGCATGTGTGTGTGAGAGCATGTGTGTATGCGAGTGTGCATGTGTGTGTGAGAGCATGTGTGTATGCGAGTGTGCATGTGTGTGTGAGAGCATGTGTGTATGCGAGTGTGCATGTGTGTGTGAGAGCATGTGTGTATGAGTGTGCTGTGTGTGAGAGCATGTGTGTATGCGAGTGTGCATGTGTGTGAGAGCATGTGTGTATGCGAGTGTGCATGTGTGTGAGCGTGTGTGTGAGTGTATGTGTGTGTGTAGTGAGAGC
Organism: Rhinogobius similis; assembly: GCA_019453435.1. Classification (NCBI taxonomy): domain Eukaryota; kingdom Metazoa; phylum Chordata; class Actinopteri; order Gobiiformes; family Gobiidae; genus Rhinogobius; species Rhinogobius similis. Next base: position 37,579,031 of record CM033632.1, read on the forward strand.
ATGTGTGTGTGTGTGTGTGTGTGTGTGAGAGCATGTGTGTATGCGAGTGTGCATGTGTGTGTGAGAGCATGTGTGTATGCGAGTGTGCATGTGTGTGTGAGAGCATGTGTGTATGCGAGTGTGCATGTGTGTGTGAGAGCATGTGTGTATGCGAGTGTGCGTGTGTGTGTGTGAGAGCATGTGTGTATGCGAGTGTGCGTGTGTGTGTGAGAGCATGTGTGTGTGAGAGCATGTGTGTATGCGAGTGTGCGTGTGTGTGCGCGTGTGCATGTGGGTGTGAGAGCATGTGTGTATGCGAGTGTACAAGTGTGTGTGAGAGCATGTGTGTATGCGAGTGTGCATGTGTGTGTGAAAGCATGTGTGTGTGCGAGTGTGCGTGTGAGCATGTGTGTATGCGAGTGTGCGCGTGTGCATGTGTGTGTGAGAGCATGTGTGTATGAGCGTGTGCATGTGTGTGTGAGAGCATGTGTGTATGCGAGTGTGCGTGTGTGTGTATTTGTGTGTGTGCATCTGTGTGTGTGTGCATCTGTCTGCATGTGTGTGAGTGTGTGTGTGAGAGCATGTGTGTGTACGTGCGTGTGCACGTGTGCATGTGTGTGTGCGTGCATTTGTGTGTGTGTATGTGTGTGGGTGCATGTGTTAATGTGTGTGGGTGCATGTGTGCATGCATGCGTGTGTGTGGATGTGTGTGCATGTGTGCATGCGTGAGGGTGCATGTGTGCGTGCGTGTGTGAGCATGTGTGTGCATGTGTGTGCATGTGTGCATGCGTGCGTGTGTGTGGGTGTGTGTGTATGTGGGTGTGCATGTGTGCATGCGTGCGTGTGTGTGGGTGCATGCGTGCGTGTGGGTGTGCATGCGTGCATGTGTGTGGAGTGCATGTAAGCATGGTGCATGCGCGTGCATGCGCGTGCGCGGTGTGCACGTGCGCACGCATGCAGTGTGTGGGTGCATGTGTGTGCATGTGGGTGCATGTGTGGGTGCATGTGTGTGTGTGGGTGTGCATGTGTGGGTGCATGTGTGGGTGCATGTGTGTGCATGTGTGCATGTGTGTGCATGTGTGTGCCTGTGTGCATGTGTGTGTGTGTGTGCATGTGTGTGTATGTGTGGGTGCATGTGTGTGCATGTGTGCATGTGTGTGTGTGTGTGCATGCGTGCATGTGTGTGTGGGTGCATGTGTGTGCATGTGTGTGCCTGTGTGCATGTGTGTGTGCCTGTGTGCATGTGCGTGTGCATGTGTGTGCATGTGTGTGTGCATGTGTGCATGCGTGCATGTGTGGGTGCATGTGTGTGCATGTGTGGGTGCATGTGTGCATGTGGGTGCATGTGGAGCCGACCACAGCCTCTGAATGAGGGCAGACTGGCTCCTCTGGCTCCTCTGGCTCCTCACTGGCTCCTCTCTGCTGCTCGTTCTGCCCACACCTGATTATGGTCATTACTACCATTATGACATGTCTGTCTGCTGCTGGAGCTCTATACTTTCAAACAGCACAATTGATGTTTTTTAACTTGATTTTGGAGAAACGCCCGCTGACACTCGCACGCTTTCACACTCTGGAACAAGCTTAAACACGGGGATTAAGGCTCAAGGCCGAAACAGCATAGTCACTGAAAAACAGACATTTAGCGTAATGCTAGTTTCAGAACTTACAATAAACTTTACAAACAATGACTAGGCAAAACAGCACAGAAAACGCCATGTTTGGATAAGTGAGACGTACCATCTTTTGTCTCACAATCTGTCGACTTCAAAACTAAATTTGAGATTTTTTGTATATACATATCTGCAGTTACATAAAGTGATATTTATGATACCAAGTTGGGCTACTATACTAGTAGTCAGTGGATTATTTTTATATTTTATATTAAGTCAACAGTCAAACAATTATTTCTAATGCAATCATTCCCATCCTTGGGGTGGGGACCCAAATTTGGTTCACCAAAGATTCTCAGGTGGTCCCCAAGATTTTTTAGAAAAGAGGTCCAAACTAGATTGTGTGAATTTGAATGATGAATGTTAAATGCTTCTTTAAAGTATTTCTAATTCTTACTGTTCTGCAACATCTTTATTAACCCAATAATAATTGTTTTTGCAATAAGGCAGCATCATCTTAACCTGGCATATGAATTCTGGCGATATTTGTGAGTTCACAAACTCTGAGAATCCATCTAGACCAGGGGTCTGCAACCTGCGGCTCTTCACGCTCATTGTAGCGGCTCCCTTTGACCTTGAAAAAAAACTTTAACATAAATAAGTATTTCTTAATTTGTTTTTATTCATATTATTAGTTTATTTTGTTGGGCAGTTATCTTTGAGTTTGAGTAGATGCCATCTAATTTTAAAAGAACTGTTTTTAATTTCTAATTTGTCAACGAAAATATACGTCAGTCACATAACATCAGCCTTCGCCTTTACGTGTTGGCGGCTTTTGTAGTGCCCGTTATTTTTTGCGGCTCCCGACGATTTTTTTTTAGTAGAAGAGGGGGCAAAATGGCTCTTTTGATAATAAAGGTTGCAGACCCCTGATCTAGACGTTCTCCCACTGTTGGGTTTGAGCCGCTGTGTGCTTGACCAATCACAGCTCTGCATTGTGATTTGGGCGAAAGTTAAAAGGACAAACCTAAACAAACATGGCGGCGCTGACGGACGTACTTCGGCCTGTTTCAACACATTTACAGACTATTTTGCTTTTGAAAACGTGCACATAGAAGTGCTTTGTGCATCTGAGGACGAGGAAGAAGTCTGTGCTTTTCTCTCAACTGGATTCAATGATTTCTCGGCTTGTTCTGTGACGCTGCGACCAATCAGAATCAAGAATACTAAATGAACACTATGATCTTGGGGTCCTCCTCCACCAGCTTTTAGAACAGACTATTTCTGATTTCTGTGCAGTTTAGAGGGGCTCCACACATGTTTAATTTAGTCAATATTTCATTAAATCAGCAAATTACAATGTTATTTTATTTTTTTTACTTACCATCTTTGGGTCAACATAATCATCATAACTTCATCTGATTAATGGAGTTATGGGTCCAGTTAGCTGTATTTAAAATCTCTACAATCTACTTTTGAACCATCATCCACAGTATATTGCAGTGGAATCCCAGCAGAAAAAAAAAATCAGCTGCATCTCATTTCAAATACAAAGCATTGTGCACTCGAGGGTCATTTTTGTGCAGTTACTTTTGTGTCTCAAGCATATATTACGTTGTATTTTCAACGTTTGGGCAACAGTTGAACAAATAATAATTTGTTTGGATCACTTTATTTTCGAGTTCAGAAGCCTATATGCTCTTTTCATCTTGGTGTAAAAAAGAACCCGCCGGGTTGTGTGCACAGCCAGGGGATGAGAGGAAAGCGTGGCACGTGAGGCAGGTAGGACATCTCAGAAATAATATTCTGGAATGAAATGAGAGAGTGGGTTTTACAGTGCGACGTGAGCATGAATGAACTGAGCAGCACTTCAGTGCTTTTGTCACCTGCGTGTACAGTACGTGCACACGCTTCACCAGGGCATTCACAAAGAGAAAGGAGAAGGATTTGTTTCTGAAAAGGCAGTGTCATAAGCAGCGTGCAGTGGGCGTTACAACGTGGCGAATGCCTATTTTACATCAGCTCATGCCAGCCGCACGATCAGGCAGCTGCATTGACGTCTATGTGAGAGCGTTCATATTTCCTCCAATCTCACAGAAATGACAACACAGCTGAACGTGGTCTAGACCCGCAGGTACGTAGACACACCTCGACCGGGTGTGTGGATGCCTTTTTTGCTCTGCTTCTCCGCTCTCTCTCCTCTGCTCATCTCCTCGCTGGTCGTCTTCATAAATCCATAAAGCCAAAGTGCTTTCTCCCCTTTTGGTATTCAACAGCCACATCCACCGTCGCGTCATGAAGCGAAAGTAAACAGTGAAGACATGTGCGGCCGGGACCATGCAAACTTTTGAATACATGCCACAGCTTTAGTTCACTCTAAAAAGGTTGAAAGCTTGAATGTCCAAATGTGGTTGATATCAAACCACAACTGAAGTTTTGGTCTCGAATTTGAAGCATTTACAGTTTATGAGTGCCAACTGTGCATTTGTTTATAAATCTTTTAAAAAACCAACTCATTCATGGGAAACACTGGACCACTGTTCTAATGTACATTATAAAACTTTTAATGTTCCTCATGTCTGAAAATGAAATGCTCAATGTAAATGAAGTGGCACTTTTATCTATGTTTCTCAAAAGTATTTAGATGTATGACTGCCATTTTTATTTGCAATAAGAGCTACAAAATCTTCCTGCTCAGCCCCGTTCACACCCAATCAGCTTTTTGACCAAACTCTACCCTTGATGTTCAAAAGTCCTGGTTGGAATATTTTCAGTTTTACATGCATGAACATGAACAATGCACAAGTCATTGTTGGAGAATAAAAGAGGAAGATGGGTTAATAAGCAGGTGATGCATTGGTCAGAGAAAACAATGGAAAATCCCTGAATCACACCAGGTTTAAATCAAGAGACTGAGCTGTGTGATTTTTAGTCACTCCATAATTATATGCAGTGACTAACAGAACATTATTAAGCAGCTAAAAAACAATTCTATGCTAGTTCAGTCCACAGGACTCATGTAGAGGTAGATCTGAGCTGTGTGGTGGAGAACAGCAGCACAAGTCAATAGTGAGCGGCCACTGGAGGACTATTATGGGATGTTTAACACAGATAGTTATACAACACTGATGGTCCAGAACAAGTGCAACATGTCTACTGCAACAAAACAAAGAAGCAAACATATGTACAAGGGTACTGTATGTCTGTGATGTGACGCACCTTTGTAGCTATATATATATATATATATATATATATGTATATATATATTCATAAAACATATAAAATATATATATATATAGGAGTTACCTTTGTAGCTTTCTCTCTCTCTACATATATATATATATATATATATATATATATATATATATATATATATATATATATATATATATATATATATGTATATATATATATAGATATATATATATATATATATATAGTTATATAGATATATATATCTATATATATAGATATATCTATATATTCACCTTATTCCGGAAGTTGCCTTACGCGCCGCTGTCTTGTTTCCGTTGTATTAGTTCACATGGAGCAGACGAGCTCAACAGAAAATAAGTTCTACTCGACTAAAAAGCCGTTTTCAGACTGACCAGGAAATCGTTGCGTTGTTGACTTGTTGTTGCTCGTGTTCATTAAACATTTTACACAAATCAATCTACTTTATGTAACATTTTAGCGTCAGACTTTTCCCTCGTTCGTCATTAGCTTTAACGGAGTTCTCATCAAACGGAAGTGTGTTTACAACAAAAGTGCAAAAAACAGCAAAAGTGGGCGGGGCAGAATAAGGTCAATATGTATAAGGAATGCTTTTCACAAGAATTAGTGTGTGTGTGTGTGTGTGTGTGTGTGCGTGTGCGTGCGTGCGTGTGCGTGTGCGTGTGTGGTGTTGATACACTTCCTCTTCTTTACAAATATGGCATTATTGTTGACTGAAATCTTCAACATTTTGGACAAAGTTTGTGGCTGTGCCGCATAAAGACAGTAATACTTGCGCCAAAACTTTGGATAACTTTTGATGTCCCACTCCTCAAGATAATTTTCACCAAGTTTGAGCCCACTTGGGCAAATGCCCAAAGAGGATTTTCTGTCATCGCTACGGCTATGTAGTAAGAAATATGACATGGCTCTGATTGTCTTTTTTAATCAGGAGACCAAAGTAGAATTTTGTAAACAATGTCAACAGAATTCAAAAACCAAAATTTCATGCTCCCCATATAATAGTTTGCTTTGACCTGTAGGGGGAGCTAATGCCAGGTTCTATTTTTAGGTTAAGTAGGTTTTGGGCAAGGAAAGTAATAACTGGTTAAATTGTATGCAATTTGGACTTTGTATGTATAAATGGGAGCAAAATTGAAAATTTCAGAAATCATCAGAAGTCATGCTGTACGACAATTTAAAAAACTGCTGAGTCATGCATAGCATTTGGATCCAAAATGGCCGACGGCATTGCCGTAATAATATTTTTTGCATCCCTCGTCACTATGTACCTCTGTGCCAAATTTTGACTCAATTATCAGATTTTTTTTTTTGGCACTTCCCTATCTCGTAACGCATTTTTTGTACACTGGGTGGCGTTGACTCGCCATAGTTTTTAATTCAGTAATAGGAAAATTTGCACACATCTAAAAAGCTTGTCTCTCTACATTTTGGCTGACTTTTTGTCACTGTTCACTGGGTGAAAAATAGGGGGGGTTTACCAACTAGAAGAAAGAAGAATTAAAGCCGCAAGCAGCATCAAACAGCCCTCGCGGGCCGTGCTTCGTACTCCACTCTTGCAACAGTCAAAGGATGGTGCTAATGCACCCTTATCCTTTTTGTTCATTGGGGCTTTGTGGTGGATTTGAGCTGTGTCCCAAAACAGCCAGCAACACAAAGAAGCACACACAACTTTTGGTGCCCCACTCCTCAAGAAGATTTTCAGCAAATTTGACCTTTTGTAATAGTACATCAACAGTACAACATGGTAAAATTTGAGAGATTTTGCAATTTGAGGCAAGGACTCTCCACCTACCCGGAGAGGGCAAGCCACCTTTTTCTGGTCGAGAACCATGGCCTCGGATTTGGAGGTGCTGATCGTCATCCCAGCTGCTTTACACTCGGCTGCAAACCATCCCAGTTCATGTTGCAAGTCCTGGTTTGATGGAGCCATCAAAACAACATCATCAGCAAACAGCAGAGATGAGATCCTGTGGTCCCCAAACCGGACAGCCTCCGGGCCCTGTGGGATTGAGAAGATCCTCAAAGTATTCCTTCCACTGTCCGACAACATCCACAGTCGAGATCAACAGCACTGCTTCCCCCTCCTGAGGCGACAGACGGTTTGCCAGAATTTCATTGAGGCCGACTGACAGTCCTCCTCCATGTCCCGAGTTTTTGCCTCTGCGACAGCATGGGCTGCGGTACACTTGGCCTGCCGACACCTGTCAACTGCTTCAGGAGTCCCACAAGCCAACAAGGCCCGATAGGACTCTTCTTCAGCCTTCAGGGTTCGGGGACTGCCGGCCCACTGGGGTGATCTCCAACACATGGCGACTGAGCTGTGGGGCAATAAGCCTACACCAGCCCGCCGCCTCTCCCTGCAGGCAACGCCAGAGAAAGTCCAACCTCTCTCAAGTGTAATGGTTCCGGAGCCCATGCTATGTGTGGAGGTGAGGCAGACTATATCTAGCCGGTAGCGATCAACCGCCCTCACAAGCTTGGGCTCCTTCCCCACCAGCGAGGTGACATTCCATGTCCCCAGTGCTAGAGTCTGTGTGCGTGGCTTTTGACGTCCAGGCACCTGTCCCTCACCCTCGCCCAAAACACAGTGTACTGGCCCCTTATGGTCCTTTCTGCAGGTGGTGGGCCTACAGGAAGGTGGTCCCACGTTACCTTTTGGGGCTGGGCCCGGCCGGGTCCCATAGGAAAAGACCCAGCCACCAGGCGAACCAGGAGCACCCACCCCAGGCCTGGCTCCAGGGCGGGGCCTCGGTGATGTCTTAATGGTCTTGGGCCTTCTTATCTTTCAGAACTGCTTTTACCATATGAACCCTCGCGGCCCCTGCGCTCCTAGTCATTCCCAAAGTCAGGACACACACTCACGGCGAGGCATCCTTCCAATACTATGGCCCTTGTCTGTGGAACGGCCTGCCGGAGAACCTCAGGGCCGCAGAGAACATTCAGGTTTTTAAAAGCAGGCTCAAGACCCACCTTTTTAGCCTAGCTTTTGATTAATATTTATTATTTACATTAGTATTTAATATAACATATTATTTTATTTATAATTGAGGCTAGTTTTTATGTATTTTACATTCAACCAGTCTTAGTTTTTACTTTACTATATATTTTATCTTTATCCTCCTTCATCTGAATTCCTTTATTCATTTTAGACTCTCCAGTGTTTCCTCTGAGGGGCTCTCTGTACTGGGAGCGGCGGTCATCTGTGGCTGCTGGGCCCTGACTCATAGGCCCCTGGTGGAGGTTTGGTGTGGGCGACTCTCTGCTCCTGGTACAGACGGCTCCTCTGATGGTGCTCTCACAGCTGGTTCAGCTGCGTTCAGCCTCATGCCCAGTATCTTAATGTATGTATGTGTGCGTGTATGTGTGTGTGCATGAATGTGTGCGCGAATGTGTGCGCGTGTGTGTGCATGCGTACGTGTATGTGTTTACGTGGAAGCTTTACTGTGGGGATGGTGGGGTCGGGGCCGGGGTGGGGATGGGTTCGGGGAATTGTTTTTAATATGTAAACTGGAAAGCACTTTGTGTTACAATTTTTGTATGAAAAGCGCTTTATAAATAAAGTTTGATTTGATTTGATGCCATTCCGGGCAACAAAACGGACTTCGACATTGTACTCATCATAAAGGTTTTGGAACTGCAATTAGTCTGGCTCGTCACCAAGGACCTGTTTGCCATGGGAGACCCTACCAGGAGTGTAATGCCCCAGACAACATAGCTCCAAGCACTCAAACTCCTCCACCACGTTAAGGTGTCGGTTCAGGGAGAGGGGGCTCTATTGTGCCAAAGGAAAAATTTCCACAGTGAGCAGGTCCAGGCAAGAAAGTTTAACAACCAATGAAAATTTGGGCAAAATCAGACGATTTTGTCGATCAACTTTGCGGCTTCACCGCACATAGACCATAAAAGTTATTTTAAAATTTGGATAACTTTTGATGTCCCACTTGTCTAGAGGATGTACAGCTATTTTGAGCCCGGTGGGCAAAGTTTGTTCAAGTTTGACATGAGCAAAAACTTTCATGCGCATGCGCATTCCTACATCACATCGTGATGTGGGTCCCTGGTCACTGACGGGCACTTTGACACGGGCTTCACCCGTTTACAACAATAATGTTCAATTTTTCTGCTACTAATTTGTATGCACGTGACGTGCATGAGTTGAGGAGTGCTTGGAAGAGCTTGCTTTCACTGCATTGTGAGACTTATAGGCCTCCTGCCAGCTTGTGGCGCTCGGCCCTAACAAGTGAACCAGAGCCATAGCAATCAGTTTACAAAAATAAACTGATTGAATTAACAACACCTTTCTTGTTTTGTTTCAAATTTATAACAACCTGCATTGTTATAAAATATACAAAAATATTTGGAGTGAGATCTCAATCACTGTTATGTTGATGTGTGTCACACAAGAGAGACACAAATGCCATGCTAAATGCAAAAACATGGTGTGCCGGCTGCATGTGTTGTTGCGGATGTTTCTGTACTAAAGATGGTGATTACAGAGAAAAATAAGGCTGTGGTCACAGCTTTAAGAAGATTTAGGAGCTGTTTTTAGTTTGAACATGAGACACATAATTAAACAATAACAACATGAAGTACGACTATATAAAAGACATGACAAAACAAGGAATGAATAAGGAATGAATGAGAACTGTAATATTCAAGTGATGTTTGGTATTCCCTTCATCATTAACTCTCTAAAGTTCTATTTAGAATGATTTGTGCATGTTTGAGTAATCTTTATTCCCCTGTATTTGAGTAGGGCTATCACTATGAAGGTACAATTATATCAAAACATTTGAATGTGTAAATCTCGATTTGTATACTTGTAAATTAAAATATATACATATTTTTTAACCCAACTTTCATTTTACACATATAAATGTTGCATTACGAGTACAACTTGGTGTTTACAACTATTCAAATCACAATTTTACAGGTACAAATCAGAAACTTACGCATTCATGACTTTTGAGACATTTGTTGCGCCAGGTTTGTCTCAAAACGATTTGAATGTGTAATAACTGCCAAGTTGAAGTTGTAAAGAAGAGAAGGGGGCAGAGTTGGTAACGGCTGGACCAATCAGAACACGAATACCGCAAACCTCAACTAGCTAACTGCTGCTGCAGAAAGAGACAACTGTAGTAACGGGATCTGTACCAGGAAACGAGATCTGGGCTGCACATGCGGCAAGCAGAAGTCTCCTCAAAAGACATTTCAAAATGGAACAAAAAGAAAAAGTTTATTTTTAGTCTTTATTGTGGTTGTTATATTTTCATAATGATTTACGAAAATGTGAGCAATACTCTTGCTGGGGAGGTCCATGCAGGGGATGAAAGGCAGCTCTGCAGCTTGTACCTCCATGCAGGCAGAGCTCCGAGCTCTTGAGGACGAACCCATGCGTTTACCTCCATCAGCTGATAGAACTGAAAATGGTGTTTCTCCTTGTATTGCACTTGTATTGAACGACGGACTGCTGTCACGTTAAATAGAGTAAAGAAGCACACCAAAAATGATACACACTGTTGTGCCTTTTAGTTCTACTTCTATGACTGTTGTAACTTTTTATATTTAATAATGAATAAAAGCATTCTTTAAAAAAAAAAAAAGAAAATGAACATGAGCGCTTGCACAAGCTTAAGCCAAGAAAAGAACTTGGAAACTCCGGCCTTCCACACCTGACATCACTCTGTGGACAGACCAGAATCTGCTGATTTGTTCATTCATCTGAAATATTTCAGCTCTTTGACTAAACATTACTCCATTTAGTGGTTTACTGTCTGTAAGAAAGTACAATACTATGTTTAATTGGTAACTGTTTGTAACTCCCTTCATAAAAATAAGCACTTGCAAAGATCCAGTCATCTCCTTTATGCATTGATTTTATACAACACATTTTTTTTCTCCGTGGTTGACTTTCCTTTTGTTTCTCTTTGGTCTCAAAACAGTTTCTTTCCTCCAACTGGCTCAGCTAGACAATACTGCCAGCTACTCATATAAACCTGACTGCAGGGGACGAGAGACCAGGATCATGTGACACCATCCATCGGAAACATTCAAATTGCACACTAACATTTAATCTAATAAAATGGTAATAATATCACAGTTTAATCCAAAATAACTAATGACAATTCAAAATCATGTTTTCTGATAATAATATAAACTGGCTCCAACAGTAACATTGCAGACTGAAGCCAAAATAGCAGGATGACTTCTCATCTCAGAATGCTGAGCACCCGAGGACCACATGAATAAGTTGTGTTCACGTTCTAAAGTGTGATGATGTCATAACCTCACATGGAGCAAGAGCCTCTTTTCCCTGCTCACCTTATTCCGGCTCAGTTGCATGCATACAAATTAGTAGTACAAAAATAGAACATTATTGTTGTAAACAGGTGAAGCCTGTGCGAAGTGCGCTATAAACTAACGCTTTAAAACTCTTAGTTGCTCACGAATGCGTTCCCCAGCTCATGCACGTTCCATGCATATAAAAATGTAATGCAAAAATAGAACATTATTATTGTACTGAATATTGTACTAACTCACAGTGGGCGGAGCAGACTCCAAAATAACTGACAACACGAAAATGGCTGTCAGTGACTCATATCATGATAAAGGAATGTGCACATGCTTTACGAAAATGTATAGTTAGTCAAACTCAAAAAAGGGAATTGTTGCAACTATTTTGTCGAACAGTGCAGAGGGGGCTGAAAATGGATCACTCCCATCACCCCTGGCAAACAGGTCAAAGGCATGTGACATGCAAATGTACTCCTGCTATGAGACACACTCCTAGCATCAAGCTCTACTCAGTAACACATATTTATACCTGCTAAAATGCAAATCAATGGGAACTCAATGTGGGAGCCCGACATGGAAGAGCAAAATGACACAAGCACTTGTCATAATATGTCTTAACCATTTAAAAGGATATATTGTTTTTTGCTAAAAAAACAAAAAAAAAACTTTTTTTTTTCTTCTGCAAGGTCAACTTTATCATACAGCCAAGAAATTAGAAAGAAGAAAGAAGGATTACGCATTCCTCAAAAAAATTATTATCATTAACGCCGCCATCTTGGAACGAAAGTTTTGAAACGCTGAGTCAGCATCGCGTCCAACTTGAACTATAACAGATTTGGGCTTTTAAAGGCATGTGGTCCTAAACTTTTGATCAGCTGCACAACAGACTATTTCACTTTAATTGTTGTTTTCAATAAAATGTTTACCCAAACATTTTTTTGTCTCACTTCCATTTCTTGTTGCTTATTGGAGCTCTAGTTGTAATCTTTTGAAGCTCTAACCATGCAAAATGTGACTTTTATCATTTATGCAACTGGTCTTAAACTTTTGATTGGGACTGTATTTCTTCCGTCGTAGCCATATGAAACATCCCATTTTATTCCAATGAGAATTTATTTATTTATTTATTTTCAAATCGCTAAAATCTCTGAAGTACTTTTACGAACTCCTCCTTGGGCGTAAGCTCAACCAAGCTGAAATTTGGAGAAAATGCACAGTTGTCAGCTATATTGGATCAAAATTTGTCAAAAGTGACTCAGCAAATTTTTTGTAAAGTTGCACTTTTACAAACTCCTCCTCAGGTGTTTGCCCGAACATTTGAATTTTGCTCCCATTTGCACTTACAAAGTCCGAAGTGTGTCGAATTTGAATAAGTTGTCAAACTCCTTACCCAAACCCTACTTGAGCTGAAATAATTGAATTTGGTGCCCCCTACAGATCAAAGTCAATTTTTATACATATATATTTTTTAATTTGTACAAAATAAAATTTTGGTCTCCAAAGCAAAAAAAAGTCAATGAGACCCATGTCATATTTCTTACAGCGTAGCCATAGCAATGACTGAAACTCTCAATGTTATCCCTATGGGAAAATCACCAAATCTAATCTAAAATTTGCAGGTGGTTAACACTTCATACTTTTATGAACTCCCTCTTGGGCGTTCGTCCAAATGAGCTCAGTCTTAGTGAAAATTATCTTGAGGAGTGGGACATCAAAAGTTATCGTATTATGGTCTGTATGTAGGTCTGCCACGACCGCGAACTTCAAAATTTTGAAATATTCAGTCAACAATACTGCACTATTTGTAAAGAAGAGGATCACTACCGCTTGAGGCTATATTTGTAATTGTGTTCATTCACTGTTGTGTGGTGTGTGTAGTACCTTCAATGGACGGTGCCTGGTCCTGAGCTGCATACAGCATTTCTTTGAACGCCTGAACAGGAAAACACAGACAGCATAAAGTTAGTATTGAAGTCAAACCATAACTCCATAGCTCCATAGTGCTTCAGGGTACAGTGGCTGTAAATTGTATTCATGGTTTACTTTTACATTGTAAATGAAGTAAAGGTTAAAGGTGGCTAGACAAAAACAAACTCAAGAAAGAGTGGAAGTATTTGAAGAAAAACTCCAAGTTCAACTGGTAAACAATGATTTATATTTGAGTACATATTCATACGATAAATGATGAGTCAGTATTTGCTTTTCCAAAGAATGGTCCATAAAAAGAATCCTAATTTAAGGTGAGGTAAATCATCAGACTTTCAAGTCTTCATTCTGAGTTTCTGTGAAAGTTTTATAGTTAGCTAATTTATTATATCTCGGTTCCAGATAGGAACCACCCAAAAAGGTCCGGAAGTAGGCAAGGCTAGGCAAGTTTATTTGTAGAGCACAATTCATACACAAGGCAATTCAAAGTGCTTTACATAACAGGAAAAGTTGCATTAAAATCACAAAACACAAACACACAGAATCATTTTAAAATAAAGCGCTTTAAAAGAGAAGAGTGCAGATAGATCTTTCAGTCGTTTGCACGTCTAAAGAGAACTGTTTTTAGCCTGGATTTAAACATTGTCAGAGTGGAGGCCTGTCTCACATCTTCTGTTCCAGACTGTTCCAGATTTTAGCTGCAAAAAACTGAAATGCTGATTCCCCATGTTTAGTCCTGACTCTGGCACCAGCAGGAGGCCGGTCCATGTTTAGTCCTGACTCTGGCACCAGCAGGAGGCCGGTCCATGTTTAGTCCTGACTGTAGGCACCAGCAGGAGGCCGGTCCATGTTTAGTCCTGACTCTGGCACCAGCAGGAGGCCGGTCCATGTTTAGTCCTGGCTCTGGCACCAGCAGGAGGCCGGTCCATGTTTAGTCCTGACTCTAGGCACCAGCAGGAGGCCGGTCCATGTTTAGTCCTGACTCTGGCACCAGCAGGAGGCCGGTCCATGTTTAGTCCTGGCTCTGGCACCAGCAGGAGGCCGGTCCCTGAGGTCCTCAGAGTGTGAGATGGTTCATTTGGCTCTAACATCTTTGGAGAGACTTGAACACAAGCAGAGCTGCTTTAAAGTCTATTCTCTGAGCCTGAAGCCAGTGCAGAGACCTGAGCACAGACTAATGTGGTCGTACTTCCTGGTTCTAGTCAGGACTCGAGCAGCAGGTTCTGGATGTACTGCAGCTGTTTTACAGCTCGTTTGGAGAGGCCAGAGAGCAGCCGTTGCAGTAGTCTAACCTACTGGAGACAATTGCATGGATAAGTCTCTCCAAGTCTGGTTTAGACACTATACCTTTAATTTTGGCAATGTTTTTTTGGTGGTAAAAGGCTGTTGATGTTATTGATTTGATGTGGCTGTTAAAGTTCAGGTCTGAGTCCATTATTACCCCCAGATTTCTAACTTGATTTGTAGGTTTTAGAGCGAGAGACTGGAGGTGACTGCTGACACTTTCTCTTTGTTTCTTCGGCCCAAAGATGGTGATTTCAGTCTTGTCTGAGTTCAGCTGGAGAAAGTTGTTTTCATCCACACTCTGATCTGTTGGATGCAGTGACAGAGTGAATCCACTGGTCCATATTCACCTGCCGTCAGTGAGACATAGATCTGAGTGTCGTCTGTAGAGTTATGATAAGACACATTAGTGCTGTGTATTAACTGACCTAATGGCAGCATGTAGAGGTTGAACAATTAATTAATTAATTAATTAATTAAGCTTTTCTCAGCATTCTGGAAAGACACTTAGTGCATCCAGCCAGTAGATGGCGCTTAGCTCCCAAAGAAGAACGTGCTACAGGAAGAAATGTTCAGAACGAGTCTGGCAATGAGTTAAGGACTGAAAACAGCAGAAGATTCTCAGATGAGTGACGTATATGATCTCAAAATATGTCCCTGAACCAAGAAGTTCAGCAGGAAGTGTTTTTAACGCTCTGAGGGGGAGGATTTTCTAATAAACATTGCTCAAAACAGCGTGAATGAAAATTAATGCTACGTCAGGTGTATTTTTGTTGACGGAACATTGTTGGAACGTGGTTAAAAGCTCAAAAAAGTCACTGTAACAGACTATGTGTCCTTTATTGTAAAGCAGCCTCCCTCGGGCAGGAGGCTACGGTCCATCCGGACCAGAACCTCCCCCAACAAGAACAGTTTCTTTCCTTCTGCCGTTGGACTCGTGAACACTTTATAACACCTGTCACATTAACAATCATATAATAAAAGAGATATCTATTTGCACAAATTTGGCTGTCTAGCCAACTGTAAATTTTGTGTATATAGACAAAGTCTATTTTATTTTATTTTACTAGCTAATTCTTAATTTTATGGATGCCTTCTTATGTATGTATTTTGCTGTTGATTTTTGTTTACTGACAATGGCAATAAACATTTTTCTGATTCTGAGAAATGTAAAAACATATATCAGTCTACATTGTACCCCTTGAGCGCGTGTGAGCGTGTGGTCGACCGCGTGCACGTACGGCCACACTCCCCCTCCTAAACCATTAAACCTAGGGGAAACACTGGAGGAGCAGGTGAAGTGATGCTCATGCCTAGTGCCTCCTGACAAGCCTGTTCTGGGGCTGCAATTGGTCAGGTCTAGGTTCTGCAACACTATATGTTGCAGAACCCATAGTGTTCTGCAACATGAGGACCTTCTACGACTCTGTGGTGGCATCAGCCGTCCTGTACGGTGTGGTCTGCTGGAGCAGCAGCATCACAGAGAGGGAGAGGAAGAAGCTGGACAAGGTCATCAAGAAGTCCAGCTCCGTCCTGGGCTGTGCTCTGGACTCAGTGCGTGAGGTGGAGGACAGAAGGGTCCTGGCTAAACTCACGTCTATGCTGGACCATGAGTCCCACCCCCTGCAGGACGCTCTGTTTGCCCTGGAGAGCAGCTTCAGTGACAGACTGATTCACCCTCGCTGTGTGAAGGAGAGGTTTGGCAGGTCTTTCCTTCCTGCTGCTGTCAGACTTTACAATGAACACTGTTAGCCCTGAACATGTGCCAGTCACCCGCTATAATCATGTGCAATACTGTAAACATGTTATAATCATCCAGTCACCCGCTATAATCATGTGCAATACTGTAACATGTGTCATTCACCTGTTATAATCATGTGCAATACTGTAACATGTGTCATTCACCTGTTATAATCATGTGCAATACTGTAACATGTGTCATTCACCTGTGATAATCATGTGCAATACTGTAACATGTGTCAGTCACCCGCTATAATCATGTGCAATACTGTAACATGTGTCATTCACCTGTGATAATCATGTGCAATACTGTAACATGTGTCATTCACCTGTTATAATCATGTGCAATACTGTAACATGTGTCATTCACCTGTGATAATCATGTGCAATACTGTAACATGTGTCATTCACCTGTTATAATCATGTGCAATACTGTAACATGTGTCATTCACCTGTTATAATCATGTGCAATACTGTAACATGTGTCATTCACCTGTGATAATCATGTGCAATATAATTTAACATACTATTAATACACTTTTATCTCACCATAGTCACTTACATTATATAACAATACACTTGAGCCACTTTAGTTGCCATTTTACTGTAAATAAGAGTGTGCTTTATACTTATACACTTTATACCTTATACTCTATACTCTATATTGTATTTTTAGTATCATGTTTATTTATCCTATTTTTATTGCATGCAACTATTTCTTTCATTCCTGTCCTAAACTGTGTGTTGCAACAGTGGAATTTCCCCATCGTGGGACAAATAAAGGATCTCTTATCTTATCTTATATGCCCCAAGAATGAGATCAGTCTAACAGTAACACTAATTCTAAATTAATATACAACCCAACATTTGAGCTTGTACTTTTTTATTTCAGAGAATCTTTTTTAGTTTGTTTTTTTTACTCCACCCCCCGGAGCACCCTGTGGCACTGACACTTGACTCTCCTCTGATCTGCTCTGCTCTGAGCTGAGGACAGAGGCTCCTGAGAACCACACTTCTAACTCGTAAACTCTTCTGTCGGATCGTATGTTTTCTGTTTTAGCACTTTAGAAATGCACTTGCCGCGATGTCGCATTCGCATGAATTGCGTGACCCATTCAGCTTATTTCTATTTTGAAAGAATATGAATGAATGAATTTTTTTTGAGTGAATATGAGGCTGATTCTCGTAAAATAAAAAGTGTTTTGCTGCTTGAGCTTCGTAGAACACATCCGTGGCGTCAAAACTGTCCCAACTGCGCTCCTAGCCAGCCTGTATGAGTGATTGTTCAACCTCTTTCTCTCGCTCACTCGTCACTTTCCCCTTGCGCTCCAGTCACCAGCATGTGGCCCTCACATACGCTTTACGTTTTTGGTTAATACAGTCAGTGGTTATTAAAAGGTATTTCTATCATCCCACTCCCGCCCTCGGGCTCTGTTTTCCCCCCCTGTCCCGTCCCAATCACGGGATCAGTAAGGAATATTTTTCCTGTCCCACAAGAATCCCGCGGGAATCCTGTGACCCTCGGGAATGCCGTTAAGTTGTCAGTCTCTAATCAGCTGAACCTGAACAGTCTGAATGACCAGGTTATTTTATCCATGAATTTCTTTGTCCCTGATTCCAAGATGACAATGCCAGGATTCATGGGCTCATTGTGACAAAGTGGTTCAGGAGTGTGACATCCTTTTCATACATGGATCGACCTCGACAGAGTTCAGATCTGAACCCCTTTGAGAGTCTTTGGGATGTGCTGGAGAAAGCTTTGGCAGTGGTCACACATCATCACAAGATTTTGGTGAAAAACAAATGAAATACTGGGGTTAAAAACATGTTTTGACACTGCAGAAACAATGGCACAGCGAATGTGTCTGTAATCAAAGCTAAAGGCACTCCAACCATTTAATAGGGCGTGTGACCTTTTTTTTTTCCGGACAGTGTAATTCATAAAATAATTCTGACAAAAAGGGAGGAAAACAAGACATGCAACTGAAATTTATAAGCTATTTAAACCAAGGGCAGTAAATTGTTCTTAAGACAGTTTCACACATTTACACATTTATTTGAAGCAGATCTAAAAACAAAGCCTTCGGCAAATTCCAGTAAGCTGTTATGTGTCAGACATAGTTTAAAGAGCTCAGTGTTGAACTCTCAGGCTCAGGTCAATGGGTTAGCAAGGCCAGAACTAAAATGACAAAAGTTCAAACTCCAGCCTGTTCAGCTAAATCCAGCGTAGAGCTGCATACCTTTCAGTTTATTGAGAATGGGTCCCCCTGGGTCGCGGGGGCAGCAGTCTAAGCAGGGACTCCCAGACTTCCTTCACCCCAGACACTTCCTCCAGCTCTTCTGGGGGGATCCCGAGGCGTTCCCAGGCCAGCCAAGAGACATAGTCCCTCCAGCGTGTCCTGGGTCTACCCCGGGCCAGTGAGGTTAGACTAAAATAAGTCTCTCCAAGTTTGTTTCAACACTATACCTTTGCCTGGTTTATCGAGCACTCTGAAGTGCTCAAAGTGATGAGGGAGTTTGTCCCAGGGCGGAATACTCTGAATGCACGGTTAAGAACTGATTTATATTAGAGGTCGACTGATTATCGGCCAGGCTGATTATCAGCGCCGATATTTGGAATTTTGACATATCGGCATCTGCCTTTTTTTTTTTTTTTTTTAGATCTAACGGGCTGATATCAAGAAATCAATTTAAAACTGGGTTAACAAATCAGGCATTATACCTTGTCAAAATCATAACCACCTGTGATTTACATGGATTTTGGCCAGTGTTCAGCTGTCCTCACGCACACACGGCGGAGAGGGAAAGTTTTGCCGCTGTTCTCCTGTATTTGGCTGAGACTGAACTAAAACCCCACCCCCACAGCCCGAGCTCACAGCGGCTTCACTTTTCTCTCTCCCGAATTCAGCCTTTCAGTGCCGGTGGTTCTGACACAATAAATGCACAGCAAAACGTGCAGAAGGTGCTGCGGTCGGATACGTGATGTTACTTCATAGAAGATAACCCCCATCAAACGCACAGAGGAGTGTACATGTGGCAGCGGAGGAGGAGACGGACGAGGGGGCGTGTGCACATGTCGGTGTACATTTAGAAGTTAAGTGTTTGTATTATTCAACATTTTACGCCAAATTTTTACACTGTTGCAGCAAATGAAATTTTAAATATCGGTTAACGGCCTCCTTATCTACTAATAATCAGCATCGGTCCTGAAAAACCCATATTGGCCGATCGCTAATTTATATTATACCATGCTGCCAGGTGCAACCACTGGCTCAGAGCAGCGTGTCCTGTGCACGTCAGGTCGTATGTGTAGACCAACCGGTCCAGAGGAGCAGGAAGTGTGAACACAGCAGAGCAGAGGAAGGAGGATTTCTATTGTCAGACCTTCTGCCAAAAAGATGGAGAACCCCTGTAAAAATGACATCCTCTAAATTTTAGAGGATGTCATTTTTTACATTTATGAATCTATAATATGACACTGTATTTCTTTATTAATTGGGTAATTTAGTCCAAAGCAAGCTTATATACTTTTGGCCTCAAAGCTGTGACCATATTCACACAGTCAGTTTATTATTGGCTGGCTTGATTCGTGCTGCAGTGAGTAGAAGAGTATTGTGAAGTCATTTGTCTTGTACAGTGGAGTTCTTTCAGTGTGCAGGGCTCTCAGTGAGGACACAACAGGCTCACTGTGAGAGGGGCACCATGAGGTCACATGGCTCACTTACTCTCTCTGAGTCAACTGCACTGGTCTAATCCAAGCACCAGTAGGAACATCTTACTTTTTTAAAGTCGAAGTATAGGTAAAGCTTTGGCAAATGAGCTGTATCATGACAATACAGTAAAACGTTTGGATTTTGTGGCATCCTTTTTTTTTTTTTTGCCTTAAAATGTAATTGTAATGTGGTGTAATTTAATTTAATGAGATTGTTATTGATATTCTCATTTCTTGTGTTCTTCATAGAATGTATTCAACAGCTATGACTAGGGGTGTGCTGAAATATCAAAATACTGATATATCATGACACTAAATTTGGTGAAACATCATCGATGTCATGGGCTGCTGTATCAGTATATCACTTTGAGTATTTTCCAGTACATTTTACAAAATTACTTTGTAATAGTGATACAATTTCTTTGAGATTTTTATGCAAAACCTTTGACATATTCACTGTTTTGATGATTAAAATTGGTGTAACCATAATAGGTTTGTGCATTGTGTGATTGTATTGCATTGTGATTTAACTAGGAAATACAGTTGTTAAATTTGATTAAAAAAAACAAAGTGGTATGTTGTAGGGATGCACCGATACCACTTATTTCCAAACGAGTACGAGTACTTAATTTTGAGTACTCACCGATAGCAATACTGTTCTTAAAAATTAAAACTCTACTTAGTTACATTTTAAAATGCTTTTTCTTTAATTTGGATTAAAGTAAGCAATAATTACTTACATTCAAGAGTCAACTTTAACAGCTAAGCAGCTTCTTTTGCTTTTATTTCACTTTTCTATGCCACGTTGTAACATCTCTATATGAAACATGTTAGATTTGAATAGAGTTGGCTGCCGTTTGCACCGAAAAAATATTTATTTGGGTCTAAATGCGAGCGCCGTATGTCGTGAACAGGAAACAGCTGATGCTAACATGTCCTCGCCTTGTTTTGCTAACTCTGTCGGCTTATCGTCGTTTTTTTTACAAGATCAAGTCAGCGTTAGGTGAGGAATGATTAGTCTTTATATTTTCTTCCTGCAGGTTCGTTCTCACCTGCGTCTGCGTTCTCTATTCTTCTCTCTCGTCCAATCATAAACTCGTCTGCGCTACAGCGCGCTGCACCCTCTGGGAGCCTCTCGCGGTCCCTTCGAACCCTCAAACGGGGCAGTACGGTTCACTTTTGTTCAGTCCTTCTCCGAGCTGTACCACTTTAATGGAAACATGACTTTAGTCTGTCTCGTTCACTTTGAAAAACAGCCAAATGGCTGACAGCTCAGCTCCTCCGAGCTTCTCGCACGGCCGCCCTCCGAACTGCAGCTGCAACGACGTCACGACAGCATGAGATGCGCCGTGAGTGAGCATCTACTGACGTGAACTGCCGTAAATTACCATAAGAGGTATCGAGCACCGGTATCGGGTCCTCATCAGTGAGTACGAGTACTAGCACCTGGTATCGAGCCGATACCCGATACTGGTATCGGTGCATCCCTGGTATGTTGCATCATGCGCAATATAACGATTATCAAATGTATGTCAAAATAGTGATATTATCATATCGTGCTGTATTTTGTTATTGTTTTCTGAGAATGACATAAAAAAGAAAAGGTTTTACATAATTTACATGTTATTTCAGGTCAAATTCAAATCATTCTTCAACCATCATCCATAATTTTCCCCCACTAAAAAGCCTCATACTATGCCTCCTAAAAGTCTCCATCAGTCTTTTTATAAAATGATATGGTTCAGATTTAAGTAAGAAGTAGAAAAGGGAGAGCGGATATTCCCACAGATTCCTCAGGCTGGATATGGTTTCTGTCTCCACCAGCGAAAAATAAACAGAGGAACAGGACACTGCTCTGACACCAGGGAGTGTGGGGAAAAAATTGAAGGGGGGAGATGACGCACACGGTTCACATTTGATACAAAAAAAATGAACTAAACTGATCACATTGTGATATAATGTAGTGATTCAAAAGTTTAAAAGTGTCATAGAATGTTTTGCAGCTTGACAGTGGGTTATTTTATAGACAGAACATTTAACTTTGTAATACCAGGGCTAGACCATAAATCTAGACTAAACCAGGTCTATAATGGAATAAAAATGTTTGACTTGGGACTAACCTGGACTAGGAAGAACTCATTTACTTGTACTTATTGGTAAATATGTTGCTCTCAAATTATTTCTTAGAATTCTGGTTAAGTACTAAAGTACTTAAAGTGCCATCTACATTCTGCATGCTAATGCAAGGAAAATCCTTTTTAATCGGAGTAGGTGTAGTCTACTGGTCTAATTAAGTGATCCAAAGGGAGCCGGTTTGGCCAGGGTCGCCAGGCTTCAACAGCCAAACCCTCACAAGAGCATCTGAAAAACAGCACAAAGCCAGCAGAATGTTTGAGATTCCTCCTGTGACACAGCCTTGCCCCTTCTCTAACGCTCATGTAAAATCTCCACAAAGCCAAAGGGCTTTGAATGTGAGGATTTGTCACTGAAATTCAGGACTTTCATTAGGTTTATACTAAAATGAATTGTAAAATGTAATGTAAAACTGCTCAACCCCAACTATTGGACAACATTTTTGACCCATGGCAAACGTTTTAACCATCTACAGCTCTGCCAATATGGGCATGCCATACCTCAATTTAAACAAAAATCTATTTTTTATCACCAGGCAAAAGCTCACAGCTTGCGCAAGCTCTAAGTAGCCACCAAACAAACAAACAAACAATCACATTTTATCAACGTTAACTCATCCAGCAAACTTCAACTCTGCCTACTTCATGGCTCATTTTAAAGTCCATAACTTCCACAATCCATTTGCTGAGTTTATCCATAAATTGACTTTTGATCTCCGCGCTAGCTGCGGCGATCGCACTGTTAGCATCTTTAGCAAAAGCTAATGGAGACAGCCTGGGTCAAGGGAAAGAGTGTAACTTGATGAGCTGAAATGTGCAGATAGTAAAGGGGTACAGAGCAGCAAAAGCATGTGGTTTGGAGCCGAGTTCAGACAGAGAAAGAAATGTGAGCACCGTTTTGTGTTAAATGGAAATTATTAGAAATCTGTCTGGTTTATGTTCAGGATATTGACATTGAAAATAGTTTTTATTTGTTTTTGATAAAAAAAAAAAAAAGAAAATGATTTGTTGTGAGAGAAATAAATTATCATGCAAATAAGGCCTGAATATGAAATAAAACAAACTATAAGTAACTTGCCAAAGCCCAGATTCCCAAACATCTTCTGTCCTTAAATCATTTACCTTTCTAATATTAAATATATTAAATTCAATATTATATTAACAATTATTCAAAGAAGTGCAAATGAAACAAAATACTCAAGGCATCAGAAAACAAAATCCTAATGTTTAATGGTTTTGACAGAAAATCAGATTTGTTGAGACATCATTTTGTTAATTCTGCAGTCTTAGTCATTATCATTAAGATGCCTGGTTGTTTACAGACGGCTGCACCTCTTGATGAGCACATCTCCCATGAATATGTAACCAGGCCAATCACACAACCACTAATCCAGCAGCGTTTAGGACTAAGAACAAGCCAAGCAGTCAGCACAAGACAGCATCTGAAGCAAGAGCGGGATAGTTCTGTGTGCCACCTATGTGCAAATCAAAGAAATTCTGACGTTGAGAAGATTTTAGTTTAGTTTGTAGTTCCAGTTCAATCTGACCGTCAGTAAACACAAAGGCTAATCATATTAACTGCTCATTTAGAGCTGAGAACACATTTTTAGCCTTATTTTCTTCTGATTTTCATTGACTTTAGTCACTCTCAGTCCGTTGAAGAACGTCGCTGCTGCTTCTGTCTTTTGCGGAGCTATTATGACTGCACATCTGAATCACAAAGAGTGGACCACAGAAAGACAAGACTAGACCCCAGTGTCAGTCCTTCAAACATGTTTGAATTATAAAATCGATTTTGGCCGTGCTCTGGAATATTTTACTATTCAGTGACACTTCCACACACACGAAGCCCAGCGGCCAATGGAAACACACGGAGCAAAAACTTTCTATGTTCATAGAACAGCAATAGCCGATTTTTCAGGCTGATTTATAAGGCCAATTTTCTTATTTTAATAAATAAAGACATAGCAGTGATTGGATGGATCAGATTAAAAACTGCACACTGAAATGCAGTGTTGGAGGCTATTGAGTCTCCAGTCTGAAAAAGTTCTTGTAAGAACTAAACTGGGCCTGCATTTTGACACATTGATTCAGAACAAGAATAATTAAAAATGGAGTTTGCATCTTTCCCTTTGCATTTCCCTCTCTCTCACTCTCTCTGCGGGGGCTTCAAATACCCCGAAAATACATTTATAACCATCACAAAGACTTACAAAAACGTTTAATAAGGTTAAAATGTTACTTAGTTCTACTTTAAGCTGTAAGTGCTAACTTAGAACAATATCAATTTGTAAGTTATTGCAAGGAAATTTTACTTTTCATTTTACAATGACTATTCATTGGTTAAGTCAAAGCTATATACTATATACTATTAGAGCGACTCTGTACACCACCACAATGGATTTGAAATGAAACGAACAAGATGTGCTTTAACTGCAGATATTCCGCTTTAATTTGGGAATATGTACATCCAAATTAGGTGAACAGTGAATTACAACAGTTTGTTATGTGCCTCCCACTTTTAAAGGGACCAAAGTAATGGGACAAATTGCTGTTTCATGGCCAGGTGTATGTTATTCCCTCAGTGTCCCATTTACAAGGAGCTGATAAAAGGTCTAGAGTTCATTTCAAGTGTGCCATTTGCATTTAGAATCTGTTGTGTCAACTCTCAATATGAAAAATCAGAGAAAGCAAAAATATTGGGTGTAAACATTCTCAAAAAGAAAGAACACACTGGTGAGCTCAGCAACGTCAAAAGACCCAGAAGACCACAGAAAAGATCAAGCCACATCAAGAACACTCTCCAGGAGGTCGGTGTATGTGTCAAAGTCAACAATCAAGAGAAGACTTCAGAGTGAATTCACCACAAGATGAGCCATTGATGAGCCTCAAAAACAAGAAGAGTTTGCCAAACAACATCTAAAAAGCCTTCACAGCTGAACAACATCCTATGGGCAGATGAGACAAACATCAGCTTGTACCAGAGTGATGGAAGAGTCTGGAGAAGGAAAGACCTGCTGATGACCCAAAGCACCACATCATCAGTGAAGCCGGTGGTGTGTCACGGTGTGGCATGTATGAAGACAATTGAAGCAGAAGCAGAGCTTGAGAAGTTGAGATTAAACCCAGTGGCTGGTGATGTCTATGCGTTCCAGACTTCAGGCTGTATTAAAAAGTGAAAGTTGGATTTAGAGATCAGCCATTGACCGTAATTTTGACATCAAAGCCAATTTTTGATCAAGCACAACCTGGGCAGCTATCAGGCAGAGCCGAGAAGGACCCCTCTGTGAAGGAATGAATGTTGCAATATTTAAATGTTATAGGATTGAAAGCACTTTTTTATTACTAATAGTACATTTACAAAAAAAATTAAGACTTTATTTTGTGGGTTTAAACGCTATTCATAAAGTATTGTTTTTCAATAGAATTTTTTATTTATTTTGAAATAAAAATTAATTGGATGGCTGTACTAATGTGAAGCTGATTAAACCAGGCAGCTACTTGTTTGCTTCTTCTTCCTGCTCTCAGACAAGGCGGACGTGTTCCTCTGCTCTGTTTTGCGTCTTGTCTCGTCTTCTTGTCTCGCCATACTGTTTTTTCCTTTTTTGATTCACTGCTTGCTGGACTCCTAAAAATTGGAAATGGATCTGATTACTTGGTCTCTAAGCGCAATTTTTTCCCATAAGAAGAGTGCACTGGGAGAAGGCACTTGCCCTGATGGAACTTTTGCAGCAGCTACACGCGGGACGCCTGGAACAACTGGCAAGTTCTGTGTCTGGAAGTTCTGTCTGTGGAAGACGTTGAGGACTTCATTATTTTTTGAATCTTGATAGTGGGGTTCCTGCTTATTGGACTGGGTACTGCCCTAAACTATCGCAACATTTCTAAGACAGCTGCCTCAGCACGGACGGTGGACACGCAAGAACATGTGGATAACATCAAGGTTACTGCATGAAACGGAGGCTTGTAAATGACACTGAGAACCAGAACTGATTGATTACGATTCAGACAAATTGCTGAAGATCAAAAATGGATTATTAGAAATGTTCTCCCTCCCGATTAGAAGTCTTGCCAGCAGCTGTGCCCTTATCTTATCCTCACTCCCTGCCCCCAAAGACAAGGGCACAGAAGAGAAACATCAGCAACAGTTTCCCCAAAACATCTTAGACGCCTTCAACCCCAACCCCCCGTCTGCTGTTTAAGCATCATTAGCATCAGTCTGAACTTTTCCACCTTTTCATTTCTAAAACAGTTACTTGCATGTTTTGTATGGATTACTTACAGAATATAGCTACCTGCTATGTATGTCTACCTGCTATGTTTTGTTTATTGTGTGTTTGTTGTGACTGCAACTGTAATTACAACTGTATGTTGTGTCTGCTCATTGTTTATTGTCTATAAATGTAATTGTATATGCTATGTTGTAACAGCAACTGTAGTTTCAACGGTTTGTAAAGCGCTTTGAGTGCCTGTTAGGTGGAAAATCGCTCTATAAATAAAAATCATCATCATCAGTTCGGAGGGAACGACCGCTGCACTAAAATATATACATATCTGTATTGAAATGTTGCACGGATAAAATAAATGTTGTATTAGCATGTATCATTCATTAATATTTTAATTGAACTTTGAGCTTTTCATTATTTATGCAATACTCTTATTATTGCTATTTTTTTGTTCATCAAACAGGGAAAAAAAAAAAAAAAAAATCGACCGAAAATCAGCCTTGAAAATTGTCTGAAAATCGGCCTTGAAAATAGGCTCTTGACTGACTAAAAGATTTCAAAATCGGTATCAGCATCGGCCAAATAAAAACCCATATCGGTTGATCTCTAGTTTGCTTTATGATCATTAATTTGTCCCATTACTTTTGGTCCCTTTAGTGGGAGACACATGTACAAATACAGTCATGGCTGAAAGTTTTCACACCCCTGAAATTTTACCACAAAAAGAAGTATTTCTCCCCAAAAAGTATTGCAATTCCACATTTTTGCTATTCACACATTTACTTCCTTTGTGTGTGTTGGAACAATTAAAAAAGTAAGAAAAAATGCTAACTGACATAATTTCACACAAAACTCCAAAAATGGGCCGAACAAAATGATTCAACCCTAACACCTAATACTTGGTCGCACATCCTTTTGAAAAATAACTGAAATCAATCACTTCCTGTAATCATCAATAAGTTTCTTAATTTTGGACCACTTCCTTTGCAAACTGCTCCAGGTCTCTCATATTCAAAGGGCGCCTTTTCCCAACAGCACTTTTAAGATCTCTGCACAGGAGTTCAGTGGGACTGAGATCTGGACTCGTTGCTGGCCACTTCAAAACTCTCCAGCACTTTGTTGTCATCCATTTCTGGGTTTTTGAAGTATGTTTGGGGTCATTGTCCTGCTGGAAGACCCATGATCTCAGACACAGACCCAGCGACTACATCGCCACCCAAAATCCTTTAATAATCTCAGATTTCATGATGCCTTGCACACAGTCAAGACACTCAGTGCCAGAGGCAACAAAACAACCCCAAAACACCTTTGAACCTCCAGCGTATTTGGCTGTAGGTACTGAGTTCTTTTCTTTGTAGGCCTCATTCTGTTCTTGGGGAACAGTAGAATGATGTGCTTTACCAAAAATCTCTCTCTTGGTCTCCTTTGTCCACAAGACGTTTTCCCAGAATGACTTTGGGTTACTCACATACATTTGGGTAACTGCAGTGTTTTTTATGCATTTAATTTCATTCAAATTTGGACGGATAGTTGGCGCTGACACTGATGCACCCTGAGCCTGCAGGACTGACTGAATTTCTTTGGAACTTGTTTGGGGCTTATCCACCATCTGGACTATCCTGCGTTGCAACCTTTCATCAGTTTTTCTCTTCCGTCCACATCCAGGGAGATTATTTACAGTGCCATGGGTTGCAAACTTCTTGATTTTGCTGTGCACTGTGGACAAAGGAACATCAAGATCTCTGGAGATGGATCTGTAACCTCGAGATTTTTCCACAATTTTGGTTCTCCAGGCCTCAGCCAGTTCTCTTCTCCTCTTTCTGTGCTCCATGCTTAGTGTGGCATAGACAGACACACAATGTGAAGACTGGGTCAACATTTGATGATGATGATTTTTATTTACAGAGCGCTTTTCCACCTAATGTAAAACATTAAAGATTATTTGTTGAACCTAAATAAATAATCGATAGATTAAATAAA
Organism: Rhinogobius similis; assembly: GCA_019453435.1. NCBI lineage: Eukaryota > Metazoa > Chordata > Actinopteri > Gobiiformes > Gobiidae > Rhinogobius > Rhinogobius similis. The sequence continues at coordinate 37,607,154 of CM033632.1, forward strand.
TAAATAAATACATACTAAAAATGTTCGACAGCTACAGCCCTAGTTCTCATACTTGACAACATAATAATGTTCAAAGTAAAGCCAACAAGGAGGACGGAGAAACATTCATTTGTGGACCTTACTCCAACTTTACAACTATTTGTGTTGAAATCTGCAAATATCAGTTTGGATAATGGTATCAATTGAAACAAATAAATAACAAACCGTCCCAGCCAAAAATCCCTTATATTATCTATATTTTATACTTGAGATGGGTTAAAAAAGTTGTCCAGCACAGTGCAAATGACCTTGAATTGGAGTAACAGTCAGGCTGCTGCTCAGTTGCTGACTTGAATTAAAACACTTACGTTTTTCTGCCCTTATTTTTGTACTTCTCCATGACTCGCAGTGAAAGGCGCTCCATCAGCAAAGCCACTTCCCATGAAGCACAGCAGCAGGCATGTTTCCCACAGGCTGCTGATACAGAGCACAGACAACAGACCTCTACAATGCAGTATGTATGATCAAACAGTAATGAATGGTCCACTAAAAATATTTATAGACAATTAGTTTGTCAAAAATCAGATGCTAGTATTGAAACTCATTTGAGCAAGTTAGTATTAAGACTTAAATAATCACTGTACTAGGGTTCCCTTTGGGAACAGTTTTAAAATGATCTTGAGCTTTATCAGAACTAGTGTGAGACCAGAATGTCTCATAAAGAAACTACTATGATTTTTTTTGTATTGAACATGCCAGTTTATTGCCTAAAACCTTAACCTAGACAACCTAAAAAACAGGGCTGGGACGAAATGCTTTCATCATGATATGATATGGTACCAATGCATAGAGCCTGATACAATATGGAGTGCAAGTTTAATAGATTGCGATACACAATGTATTGTGATTCAATGTTAATATGCCAAGGATTTGCAATCATTGTCCTGAATGAATCAGCACCAAAGCTGTCGTTAACAATACTGATGTCAACACGGGCTCTGTCTGTAACTTAGTCCCAAATCTTAAAATAAAATAAGTCACTTTTACATGATTTCACCATGTCATAGTGTTTGGCAGATCTAGTTGTGTTCTCTCTCCTTGTGTTGTGTTTTTTTTTAAAAGTTTGATTTAAAAATCCAAAAATCAAAGTAAGGTTCTTTATTCATTTTACGCAAGCTGGAAATGTGGCGCTTCAGTCACTGAGCAGTAGTTTATAATAGGGATGTAACGATACGGGATATACTGTGATGTCGTGATAGTTAAATTGTCGTCATCGGCATGTTACGATGTGAAAAACAGCATGTGGAAAAAGAAACAATGGTTTAGCCTGCTCCATCAGATTAAAGCATTATTGACTATAAATTATTATTATTATTATTATTATTAATAAGATATAACAAGGTACATCACAGAATACATAGCAGTCATTATTGTTGTTCCTGGCGTAACTTGAAAATTGCACATTAGAGTTGCCATCATTTCTATTATTGTGGTTCTAAAATATGACAATAAAGGCCTAATTATTAACGGCAGGAGCATATTACATTGTCAGTCTTGTTATTATGAACATGGATACATCATTTTGAGCTCTTCTACAATATCGTGAGCTTCTCCGTGATATCGCAAAACATATCGTATCGTGAAGTTCATATCGTGATAATATCGTATGGTGAGATTTGCATATTGTTACATCCCTAGTTTAAAATGACAGACTCTATCAGTGTGTCCAGTGGCCCTTCAGAGAAAATCTCCCTGCACCGTGCAACAGCAGGCCGGGCACAGTCAGGAGAAGCTTCCGCTGTAGCCGCCCGCGTAATATCACCACGGTCCCTCAGTGAGCTCAAGGACTGGGACTACTGGGACTAAGGTTAGGCCTGGCGTATGCTTCGTAGATGTGCTGTTGCTGTTGTCTTTCCGTGGAGACGACATGCCTGGACACTTTGCACAATCCCAGGTGCCAGTGCCTCCAAGATTTAAGTCCTGCTTTAGTCCGGACAGACTGGGACGAGCTCATCATGGGAAAAAACGCTCCAAACCTGGAGTGGGACAGACCTTGCGGCGGTTTCAAGGGCAAAATTAGAAGGACATTTTTGACAATAACCTACTGTTGCTTAACATTGCTCTGTAAGCTCAGTGTGTGGACTGTGTGAACCCGGCTGTAGATCAAGTGGTCCACTCATGGACTGTGTGGAGCTGAGTCACAAGTCCTCAGCCACTTCCTGTCTGTGCCTCCTCACTGTCAGCTCTCACAAGATTTACACTGGGCTCAGCTAGGGCAAATGTATGGGATACAATTGTTTAGCAAACCAGATGTTGAAGCTCCTGTGGTAACCATGGAAATGTATCTTACTGTGTAGATTACAATATACAGGGCTACAGAGTGCAACTAATGTGTGACCAAAATTTGGCCAGTGCAACTAAAAACTTTTATTTTATTAAACTTTTATTAAATGTCTGTTCTTGTTCAAATCTACTGTGGGTGATCGTCAATGCGTATGTCTCTTTAACGCATCTCTGCTGCGCCTCGCTCACCCACAACTGCTCTGAGCGCACTAGAGAACGGCCCATGCTACGGCCGTGCACGGGCCGTTCTGTAGTGGCTTTGAATCGACCGCCGTGGTCGACCCCCGCCTTTGTTTCGTCACGGGCCGCATAAAATATCAGCCACGTCTAGTTTGGTGAATTGGTTCTGTAGGATAGTCCATGTGGATGTGGCGTGTTCGACGCTTTCACACATGTGGCAGTGAGTTGTGCACACACCTGGACCGTGATCAGAGCACTGTGCAGGTAAGAGATCGTGACTAAGCAGGGAGGGGGAATAAAGACAGAGAAGCCCTTACTCCCTGTGCTTTAGGACAGTACCTGCTTGATCCCTGCGTGCGTCTGTCTTGGTGTAACGCTTGTATAACGCACTATATTAAGCTATTTATTGTGAATTATTTTTAGTCATAATGCCCTTTTAGCCCATGGGTTTCAGAATAATGTGAAATTGGGACTGCTGACATTGTGATTACCAATTTAAAAATGTACATATTAAATCTTTTGAATGGGGCAAAGTCATCAAATGTTGCATATTACAAGAAGCTAAAACCCATGCATATATACCATTATATTTAGAAAATTCATTTTGTTTTCTTTTTAATATAAACTTTTTTTTCTTTTAATAAGACTGTCTGGTTGTCTAAATTGTCTAATTTTAGTTACAACTGGATAAAATACAGATTTATGAGATTAATAACAGATTATATCTCATTATTTAATTAAGAATACATAAGAATTGATAAGGAACCAAATCAGTAAGAGGAATCTGATCTATTCCCATCCCTCACGTCTTTTCACTATATAAAATCTGTAAAATAATGCACATGTTTATTCAAAATAATTTTTTTACAGTAAGGTTTTAAATAGCACAGAACAGATTATTTCAACAATTTCTAACAAATGTGTAAATAAGAAAGGCATCACAGATGATGTTTAAGTTTTTATAAAACAAAGGTGCACCTAAATGTGGTGCCAGTGCACCTAAATGAAAATGTTAGGTACATCAGTGCAACTGAACCACAAGGTAAGTCTGGAACCCTGATATAATGTGATGTCCATAAAAATCAACCTGAGGCCTAGTTTATTTTACAGATGAAAAAGTGTAACATTAACATTCTAATGAATACATAGTGCGGCTTGTCCACTTATGAATGCACTTATGAATTTAAAACAACACGCACAAGTGGCATTTCAATTCCATATACTTCTAGAAACAAACTCGACTTTTCAGAGGTTTTAACCTTCCTACAGTGCTATTTGGGCCTCGTATGTGTGCCCAAAGTGGTTTTTTGATTGATTCCCACATGCTTTCGCTAGAGAACTGTCTTTTTTGTCTCCCTCGGCTGAGCAGGCAGACGGGGGCTCCTCACTAGGATGACGCGGCTTCACTAGGATGACGCGGTGTTTAAACCACGCCTCCAGGAAGCGCGCAGCCGCAGAATAAAAACAGCTAATGCTAATGCTACACAGTAATTACACGATGGATACGACAGATCGAAGAGTTAGCTTGTTATTTACCGAACGGCAACGTCCGTCGTCGAGGTACTGCATGATCGTCAAACTCCAGGTCAGATCCAGGACGTAGGACTCAGCACGACGCACCGTCAGGACGGATAAAAGGTTTATTCCCGTGTTTGTGTATCGCTGTTTACCGGAGCACACGGCGCATGCGCACTATCTCCGCTCTAGGCTTCGGCACGAGTTGGGCGGGGGCGGCGCGCGAGTTGGGCGGGGGAGGCAGCCTGCTCTCTGTTCGGGGGGGTCAGATCTCAGAGTGAGCCGTTTGCTTTTGCAAGGAGGGGGGCCAGTCCAAGAAATGGGTGTTTTTTGGAAACTGTTATGTTATGGATATTGCACAACGCAAAATTTTATCAACAAAGCCCTTAGAATAGACTGTGTGAAGGGGAAAATAGTAGAATATGGGACCTTTAAACTACAGAGTACTACACATTAGTTTGTGCGTCAATTGTTCAGAAACAGTGAAACACTTCAATTGGATACATTTTAAGGACATTCCGCCGGGATATGTTTACACTCATTTCTGTTGGATTGACATAATATCATCTGACTATGGCAGGGCTCCAGAGTGCAATTAATTTGGGTGCACAAGGGACTGAAAAATGGGCCAGTGTGAATAAATCAAATTTGTAGGTGCACCTGTGCGCCTAACTTTGATGAAAGATCTGTTCTCCTTAGAACCTGCCATGTGTGTTCATCAGGGTCTCTTTAACGTTGATGTCAAACAGCCAAACTTCCATAGAGATCAGCACAGCCTCGTCTCACTTTATTTACACTTCCTGGCCGCCAAAGCAGCGTCTCTCAGCAGTGCCTCACTCACAGCCTCCGGGACGCACTGAGCTGCTCCTCACGCAGTCTGCTCCTCCAAACACAAGCTTCTCAATTTTTCTCCTTTGACCCATCCTCAGTGGTGCTAGTCAATCTGCAGTCCTTGGGTACATAAACTATCCGGCGTTCTCCTGTGGCTGGGTTTGACCTTGCTCTGTGAGCTTGAAAAGGCCCAGGTCATGTGTAACGCTGTGAGCAACAACAAAACACAGAGCACAGCTGGGACAAGACCAGAGGAGAAGGAAGAGTGAAGAAACAAACAACTTTAGAAAACAAACCAGGTGATTAATGCACTTTAGTCCTGCATCTGTCACAGCAGGGTGGGTTTCCATGTCAATCTTTACTTCAAAAAGTCTTGCTATTAATTATTCAATTCAAGACTTTAAGAGGAACAAATATTATAGGCATCTCTTTGGAGCGGCTCAGGACAGTCAGTGTAAGACAGTGTTTCCAGTGTTTTAAAGGAACCGTAAAGGCCCGTTTTAGGGATCAAATGAAAGCTCTGAGAGGTTCTACCTCCCAAAGCAGTCTGGCTCTCTTGGGCTCCAGGTGGGCTTTAGCTCAGGAGGAGCTCCACAGCCAGATGATTGGATCAGGGAGAACGCAGACTCCAAAACAGGCCAAAACAAGGCACACACAGCAGAGAGAGAAAACAAAAAAGCTAGCAAAGCACGTTAGCATCAGGGGTTTCCTGTTTAACGACGCACGAAACTCGCTTTGTCAAGACCCAAAATAGGATATTCTCAGTGCATAATGCATCTAACGTTATCCAAAGCCAATGCATTACATAAAGAGAGGTTTGAAGTTATAAATCCCAAACTAAGGCCCTGTGGTCAGGAAAACACATTATTCACGCCTAAATCTATCTGTGCTCAGAAGAAAATGAGGTGTGAAAAAAACTACTTTGAGTTAGAAAAGTACATGTAATTGCCCAGCAATGTGCTCCTTTCTGACACGCTGTACAACATGCAGAAATAAGCTTACCTTTTGTTTAACACTGATTTAAATGTGTGAGGCCTAAAATAGTTATATTTTGCGATGGTCTGTCAGTTGCATGCTTCTGCTCACAGCCAATCACAGTACAGATCAGGGCACTCCTTTCTCCATGAGAAAACCAGTCTGACCAGTATTCAGCCTCCCGACTCCAACCAAAGCACCTCTCCCTTCATTTTCAGCGGAGCGCAGAGTGAACACTGATTCAAAGAAGGCGCAGCTTGTCATGGTGTGAAGGACCGATCTGATACCAAAACATCGCGGATTCGTGAAAACTCGTGGCCGTGTGTAGTTTTGTGAATGCAGTAGTAGTAGTAGTATTAGCAGTAGTACAGTCCTGATCAAAAGATTAAGGCCAGTTGAATAAATGGCAAAAGTCATATTTTGCATGGTTGGATTTTATCAAGGTTCCAAGTAGAGCTTCAATTTTGACTTTCTTAAGAGATCATGAGGGTTATGGAACAAAAAGGCAAGTTGAAGACCCAAAAAAATGACCCCAGCACTGAGCCGGAGGATCCGAGTGGCCGTCCATCAAGACACTGGACGATCCTCGACCCAAACTAAGGTTGTTACTGGTGTCGACTGCAGCCCAATAACATCAGACACATCTGACACTGAAGAGCTTCAGAAACAAAACACGTCTTCAAAGTCCTCGTCTCCTTGAACGCCACAGAACTGCAGCTTGGACTTTACAAGAGACACTGGGTTTTTCAACAGGACAACGCTACAGTTCACAAAGCCCCAGGACAAAGGAGGAGAATAACATCACTCTTTTAGACCATCCTGCGTATTGTTAAATATTTATCGATACTACTACTATTATAGATACTGCTTATTGATCCGGTCTTTTAACAGTTCTCTTATCGGTACTTTTACATTAAAAAAAAAAAACACACATAAAAAATAACAAATTTATGTCATCTACAATTATTTATTTCTCCACTCATTTATGCTTGATTTACTTTAAATCTTCTAATAAAAAAGCATAATAAGCCTTTTTAACTAACTACTGCCAACTAATTGAAACTCATTCATTCATTCATTCATTCATTCAACCGCTTATTCCTGTTAGGGGTCGCGGGTGACTGGAGCCTATCCCAGTGACTTTGGGCCTTAGGCGGGGTACACCCTGGACAGTGGCCAACTCATCACAGGGCTAACACAGAGAGACAGACAAGGACAGACAACCATTCACTCTCACATTCATTCACTAGGGACAATTTAGAGTTGTCAATTAACCTCCACAGTCATGTGTTTGGACGGTGGGAGGAGCCGGAGAACCCGGAGAGAACCCACGGTAACACGGGGAGGACATGCAGACTCCACCCAGAGAGAGTGTGTGATGTTGGGGTGGTCCGGAATTCAAACCCACGATGTTGGGGTGGTCCGGGATTCGAACCCACGATCTCCTTATTGAGAGGCAGAAGCTCTAGCCGCTCTGCCACCGTGCACCCTAATTGAAACTCATTTTAAAAATATTTTCACTTTAAGGCATTGCAGTTGAAGCTTTATTCCACACCGGTTAAAGAAATGGCCAACACGTTTCAATGATGTGTCTCTTGGCGCTTATAACTGACAGCGACATAACACAGACTGATCATCAGACTGGTCACGTTACTTTGACGTGACATACGTTACAGCGCGTAACCCGTGCACAGCTCCTCACTGACAGCTTTCATCCCGTAATCAGGACCTGCCAGCCCTGCCCCAAACGCCTGGCGGTCTTGGACCATTCTCTCCGCATGTATCTGAACCGGGCCAGAGCGCCGCGCGCCACAAATGGAGAGATGCGGATGCAGAAATGGTTAGATGCTGGGTGTGGTGCACAGATAAAGCGGTGGCACCAGTGCATGCGCATATTTTGCTGCTCATATTTGACCACGCATGACGTTTGCATGACTTCTCTGCACTGCTAAGCGCACCGATAGCACTGGAGCTTACTGATCCAGTGGGCCGTTAAGACGAGGCACCGGTGCTGTCCCTGTACCCATCCTTAACGTGTTTCCCTGATCTAACCTTTGGGGATGGACGGCAAGGGAAGTTTACACAACTGGAGCACAGTTCAGACAGTAGATGTCCTTCATGAGGCCGTCTGCACCACTTGGAGAAATGTTCCCTCTCACCTCCTGGAAATGCTTGTATCAAGCGCCACAACCAGTTTATGAAGTGATCAACAATAACAGTGGAGCTACTCATTATGAGTTCATGTTTGGGACTTTGATTTATGTTTTGAGGAGGTTTGGGGTTGATCAGCTGCAGAACAGACTATTTCACTTCAATTGTTGTTTTCATTTTTTTTGTGTTACAATCTTTACATATTGAAGCTCTACATGGAACCTTGTTAAGATCCAACCATGTGACTTTTGCCATTCATTCAACTGGTCTTAAACTTTTGATTAGGACTGCAGTAGTAGTAGAAGGAGTAGCAGTAGTAGCAGTAATAGTAGCAGCAGTAGTAGTAGTAGTAGAAGCAGTAGTAGCAGCAGCAGTAGCAGTAGTAGCAGCAGTAGTAGCAGTAGTAGTAGTAGCAGTAGCAGTAGCAGTAGTAGTAGCAGCAGCAGTAGCAGTAGTAGCAGCAGCAGTAGCAGTAGTAGCAGCAGTAGTAGTAGTAGTAGTAGCAGTAGTAGCAGCAGTAGTAGCAGTAGTAGTAGTAACAGTAGCAGTAGCAGTAGTAGTAGCAGCAGCAGTAGCAGTAGTAGCAGTAGTAGTAGTAGTAGTAGCAGTAGTAGCAGCAGTAGCAGTAGTAGCAGTAGCAGCAGTAGTAGTAGCAGTAGCAGTAGCAGTAGCAGTAGCAGCAGTAGCAGTAGTAGTAGCAGTAGCAGCAGTAGCAGTAGCAGCAGCAGCAGTACTAGTACAGGTGGCAGTAGACTGTAGTGTGTGATATGAACAGATAGGAGCTGAATGCTTGTGTTAATGACATTAACAGTGCAAAGGTCAAACAGTGTGCTCCACGTCTGACCTCAGCACTGTCCACTCAGTGTTTCAACAACAACAGATTAACTGCTCTCCCAATCAGACCAGGGCCATGAGAACAACCACTGGGCTGCAACTACATTTAAGATCAAAATGTTTTCCTCTTATTGATTTTCGTTTTCGATCTTATTTTTATTCTGCCTCATAAAAAGTATGAGTATAAAATACAAAATTATTTACAAATAAAAATGGCTTTTAAACTTAATGTCCTGAACATAAAAATGACAGACTTAATAACAGGCAACACAAAACATAGTCAAATTTATTTTCCCAAAGTGTTATTAGAAATGATTGAATCTCAATCTCACACTTTGATCATTTAAAGCAAAAGAAGTTTTATTGTCATTGTCAGAGAACTAAATTAACAAACTTGGAAGTTGCTTCAGCGGGAGGTGCAATGTTAGACAAAACTAGAAATAGTACCATATATTCATTCATTCATTCATTTTCTACCACTTATTCCCGTTCCGGGGTCGCGGGTGACTGGAGCCTATCCCAGTGACTTTGGGCCTTAGGCGGGGTACACCTTGGACAGTGGCCAACTCCTCACAGGGCTAACACAGAGAGACAGAGACAAGGACAGACAACCATTCACTCTCACATTCATTCACTAGGGACAATTTAGAGTTACTAATTACCAATTCAAACCCACAATGTCCTTATTGGGAGGCAGAAGCTCTAGCCGCTCTGCCACCGTGCACCACAATAGTACCATGTAATCTATGATTAAATAATGCATGTATAAATATGAAGACTCTACTAAAATAAAAGACAAATATTTAGACTAAGGGTACATTCCAGTCATCCTCGGAAGTCAGAACTTTGACCTCGGAGGGATGTTTTCTTCAAGTTTCTGTGTTTCACTGTTAAGGCAGAAAAACAAATGACCAATGACCAATATCTAAGAGAAACCAGAAAGTGCTCAAATTGGCAAAAGTATTTTAAATTAATTTACTGACCTGGAGATTATTCTGACATTTCCAGTTTATATAGGAATTTAGAGTAATTTTTTGTTTTTGTTTACATTAGCTCCATGTAGACATTAGCAACATTAGCATAACTGTGCATTTAAAACTGCAGAGGCTTAGAGGCAGCGGAGAAACAGGTACACACACAGCAGGGGGCAGTAGAGAGCAAAGAAATGGTAAAATAACACAAGTACTATCACTAGTGAAGTTGTTGTGTTTATCTTTCACCAAACACAGGGCACAGCCATATTACATTTTCTAACTTGGGCTCTGAAATGTTCCCCAAGTTTTCAAGTAGGAATTCCGAGTTGGAAGGGTGTTCCACTGAGGAGTCGGAACTCGGAAAATTCAAGCTCGTATTGAGTATTATTGCCATCTCAAAAAAATGTTGCACATACTATGACACTGAGTGTATACAGCCAGTAGAGTTTAGTTATGTTATCATTTTAAGAGATTCCATGAGACGTAATGATTAGCCTAGTAGTAGCAGTGAATATGTTTAGAGGCAGAAATGCTCAGAACAAGTCTGTGATGATTTATGGACTTAAAACAGTAGAAGATTCTCGGATAAGTGACGTAGAAATTAGAAAAAACTGATTGAGGGAGTTCAGCAGGACGTATTTTTGACGGTCCTAATGTGATTTTGAGCTTTTAATGCTTACTTTGATGAAGGTCTTTGCCAGTTAAAAGTGTTAAGTGATGGAAAAGCCTTCAAAAGCTGATATCTGCGCTGGCGGCCCTTCAAGGTGTTAGGCGGCAAAAATCGACAACTTTCACCCAACATTAGTGAACCATTTTTGCATTTGTAAAAAGGAAAAGTACAAAGAGTGCACAACACATCGCTTCTTGTAGAAACACTATATCACCGGCCAGCCGCAGCCGAATTCTGTTATTGACAAGTGACAACCAACGAGCCTCACTTATTAAGAACTGAGACCAGAATCAAGATGGCTGCATGGTGATATACAGGTCACGTGTTTGGCTGGAATATTGTTACAAAAAATATTGATATATTAGTTTTTGTCACTATTGCCCACCTCTGTGTTATAATCTGTATTAATGTCCTGCCCATAATTTGTCATAAATCATCAAATATCCACTGCATAATAATGTATTTAGCCCTCAATAACTCCTCTTACATTACCATGATCATGCATTACACATAAAATACTCATCAACAAACCAACTAGAAACACCGTTTTATCCAAATACCGCATGCTTCTAACTCAACGTATACTATTAGATACGCATTTGTAGATTATGCTGCATAGCAAAGACAAATGCACATGTTATCATAACCAAACCAGAAACTATCCCTTTTCTCATCTCCCTGTGGAGCTTTCTTCTAATTTAGTTTGGCATGTAGCAACAAAAACACGGCTAGCTTCTCTGCTGCTCCTGTGGCTAACTCTTAATTCGATTATTTCTCTCATTTCCTTTGAGATGACACACACGCAGATAACTCAAATAAACGTGCCACAGTTATGAACAAAAAATATACACGTCAAATGAGCGTTACGTGTTTGTAAAAAGCAAAAAAACAAAAAACAAAAACAAAAAAAACAGCTTTGAAAGTGGCGTTAGCCGCTGGGTTTAGTGGCGGTTAGCTTGTTGGCTTACCTCATATTGGATGTACTGCTTCCTCCACTCCGGGGTGATGTGAGCCGCAAGATGTTCCGTGAATTTCATTTTTAAAATTAATTTCTGCCTTCTGAATCGTTGTACTCTTTGTTCTGCTAATCCTCCCGCTCAGGTTTAGCAGTAGGGGGACGTTTCAGCCACTCATCATCCGGAGATTAGGCTGAGTTGCTCGGTCAAAGACGTTTTAGTCAGTCGGATGCCCTATTGTCTTCGGTACAGTACGGCACAGCGCACTACCGGGGCATTTTGCGGGTGTTTTGGGGGAGGTTTCTGGAGACAAAGGCGACGAGGGGACAGCGGTGTAGGTGTTAGCTGAAGGGGTACACGGGCATGATGGTTCGGACTGCAGTGCACCTCCAGAGCCACGGGAATGATAGCGCTGGAGCGGAGGTAAACAGGCGCTAGCTGCTGGCGGGGGGCGGGATTTGGGCTACGCCACGGAGTCTCCGCCCACTGTGCGTCACGGAGCACACGGACGTGGCTCACTTCTCGTTTTTCGGGCAAATCGAACAGAGCAGTTGTGTTTGAACAGATTCACGATGAAGAAACAATTTATTACGGGCTATAAGGGTTAATTACTATTTGACCAGCGTTAATCACCAGGGCTGCACAATTAATCGAAATCGCAATTTGAATGAAACAATTAGCAAATGCAACGGCTGCAATTTATGAAGTGCAATTTCCTCTACAAACAACAATATCCTGTTTGTTTGTTCTGCAAAAAAATGCTAATCTGTTGTGTAGAATTGTTAAAACATGTTCTGAAACAAGTGACAAAAGCAAAACAAAGTGTCAAAAACGCAACTAAACTAAACTAAAACCGACACAACGGCAACTACAAGTGGCACACATGCAACTAAAAGTGACAAAAACACTGCTAAAATCGACAAAAAAGTGACAAAAATGTTCTGAAACATATGATTCCTTTATTCATTTGTCATATTTCAATCTTTTTGTCTATTCTCCTGGACGCATTTTAAATGTGAACTATGAACTGAATCTCAATATTAAAACTTAAATCACAAATTTAATTGCAATCGCAACATTGGTCAGAAAAATTGCAAGATATTTTCTACCAAATCGTACGGCTCTACTTGTCACAGTTATTAAACAAAAAAAAAAAAAAAAAAAAAAAAAATATATATATATATATATATATATATATATATATATATATATAAGAACAAAAACAAATGCCAGGGTAATAAATCATTACATTATAAACACATCAATTACTTAAAAAACACAATGCTAACACACAAGTAATTAAACAACAAATATAAAGTAAAGAGAAAAGAAAAAAGAGAGTATGAGCAAATAAATACAAAAAAAGTAAAAAATCTTTCAAAAAAAATAATGAATGAAGGTCTAAAGGTCTAAACTTACACCTGCGAATGTGAAATTTGGCCAGTAGCTAAAGAAGATTTATAATGAAGGCTTTATCTTCATTATTTTTTATCACAATAAAAAAAAAAAACAAGTTCATAACTCAAATTAAAAGGTATATTCAGCTTGTCACTTATATATTTTGCAAGGTCTTTCCAAAGGTTTTTGGAATAAGTACAATGCCAAAGGTAAATAAATGGAACATGGTTTCAGGTTATTGGGAACAGAATCTACAGCATATAGTGTTTAACTGAGTACATTTTATGTATTATTTTAAATGAGATTTCATGGGTTTTGTTTGTTAAAAAGTATCTATGGGGAAGCAGCCAGACTTTGGTCCATGGGATATTTGGAACGTGAGAGTTCCAGTATGTAATCACGTGAGATTTCATTGCTAAGTCATTTTGGAACAAAGAACGAATGGCTTTGTTGTTGTTCCTGCACAAAGAACCAAAACAAATTTTTCCACAGCGAGTGTCACGAGGATCACCAGCAAATATGTCACCTGGTGAGGAGGAATCTCTGCAGATCCTGGCTCCTGCTGGGATGGCTTTCATTACTTGACAGAATTCTTTATAGGACGCATGAAAAGAGAATTTTAGACAAAATTCATGATAACTGACATGCTGCCCATCAGCAGTTAATAACTGCAAGACTAAAAGAATATTCTTATCAACCCAGTCTTGTTTAAAGATACTTTTGTTCTTCTGCAGGATGTCTCCATTGTTCCAGATATAATAACTATGTGGTGAAAAATTGTGTTTGTAAATGAGTTTCTAGGACAACAGAACCTGTTTGTGGAATTGAGATCATTTCAACTGAAGCTTATTTGACTGGAAGTAGGAGGGCAGCCCACCGATCTGATTAAAGATACATTTTGGAATAAAACTTCATAAGGATGAATCATTTTTTATGAAGCTTTTTAACCAATTGATTTTGAAAACTGAGTATAAGGTGGTGAAGTCCAAGAAATCCAGACCACCTGCTTGTGTTACAAACCACTGACTTGCAAATATAGTGTATACGGTTTTTCAACAGCATTTGATCAATTCTTTTGGCCGTATTGGGGTCTAAAGCCAATGAAGAAGCAGCATATGTGAGTCACTTCTGCTTTGGAAAGAAGCACACAGGGAGAGATCTCTTTGTAACCACAAATTAAATGTAGTTTGAGTTTTACTGATTCTAGGGTCAAAGTTGAGATGGCATCTTTCTTGTGGACTTCTAGTCCAACCCCTAAATAATTTACTCTACTTTTAACAACAATCATCTAGAGAAATTATATCAGAATCTTTAAGGGCGAAAAGTTCACATTTACTTACATTTAAATACAGGCCTGCTGCTTCAGAAAAGCGTTCAATGAGTTTGATCGTGGGCTTTACCTGAGCGCGTCCTTTACAAATAAAGCAGTATCATCAGCTAACTGACTTATCGTAATTTTCCTGTCAGCAATACAGATTCCTTCCAGTTGACTGGATTTGATGTAGAGACAAAACATTTGTGCAACAACTAGAAACATATATACAGAGACAGGGCACCCCTGTCGCACTCCTCTTTCCCGACTGAAGCGTCGTGTGGTTCCGGGGCTGAACTGTTACCTCCAGCATACAAAGTTTTTAGAGCATTACAAAAATAAGGTCTAAAACCAAATTTATGAAGGCAGGAAAAAAATAAAAGGGTGTTCAACCGTATCTAAGGCTTTAAACAAATCAAGGAAAAGAATCATTTTTAAATTAGATCTGCATAATTAATGAGGTCCAGCACGAGCCTGATGTTGGTGAAAATATGTCTATTTTGCATAAAACCAGATTGATTCATCGATAATTGACTCCAATACAGATTTAAACCGATTAGCCAACACAAGAGCAAGTATTTTGTGGTCATTGTTGACCAGTGTTATTGGGCCAGTAATCTAGACGTGACTGTCTTGAGCCGTCATTGTTACTCCAGGAATAATGGTAGTTGTACTTGATCATGGCGGTCTGTCAGTTCATGCCACATGACACCGCCTGCCTCCATCTTGGTTCTAGTCCTAATGTAGACAAATGTACACTTCAAAGAAGTGTACACTCAAGCTCAAGCTCAAATATCAGAACAATCCTGATCTTTACTGTCAGCTTTCATTTATGCAGCTGCACATTACATCATACAAAACATGATTAATGATAATTAGCATTGGTGATTAGCATACAGGTCAAACATGGATGAATGGATGGATGGATGGACTTGAAGAAAATCTTCTAAAAATTGAAATATGGCTTGTCATTTTTAATATGAATTTGAGCTTCTAGTGCTTTTACTTTGACGAAGGTCTTTGCCAGTTAAAGGTCCATGTATAGTAGTGGGAAAAAACGTTCTAAAGCCCTAAATCTGCACAAAAACCTTTCATCCAACATTTTTTAACCAAAGAATTAACATTTTGCTTTCCATAGAAACAATTTGTCACAGAGAAGCCCAAACTTCATTCTATTATTGATATGTGACATTCATTGGCATGAACCAATACAGACTCTGAAACCAATACAAAAGAGACCTTTTATAGCCTAGATCGCTGCATTACAGGGACATTCTGCTACAGTGACTTTTTCACTCTTTTAATCCTGTTCTAACAATGTTCCCTCAAACACACACCTGGAGTTGCATTTAGCTTCATTCACACATGTTTAGCTTGCATAAGTGCCAGGGCAAACAGAACCAGATACAGACGTTCATTTTGTTTTGATAAACCATTTTTTTAGTTCTAAAACACGAGGTACTCAAGAGGATGTTGAAAGGCAAAAAGCAATATTAATAATACATAATATTTTTCCTTGAACAAATCAAAATGTCACAAGAATGAACTGCTTCTTTTGCACTGTTTTGCACTGTTGCTATTCACATTTTGTGTACTGGTTCATGCCAGTGTGCGTCACGCCTATAAAAAGACACGCCCCCTAGCTCTCAACCTCTGTCCTCTGACACTGTTGGCATCTCCAGCTTGTGTTAAGGGTGGGCTCCCCGTTGTTCACAGGTTTAAGGCGCAAATAAAATGCTAGTAGTAGATTACTTGATCAAATTCTTATATTTTAAAATAAGGAGATCGTGAGTTCGAACCCGGACCACCTCAACATCACACAATCTCTCTGGGTGGAGTCTGCATGTCCTCCGTGTTACTGCAGTTCTCTGGCTCCTCCCACCGTCCAAACACATGACTGTGTAGGTTAATTGCAAACTCTAAATTGCCCCTAGTGAATGAATGTGAGAGTGAATGGTTGTCTGTCCTTGTCTCTGTCTCTGTGTCAGCCCTGCGACGAGTTGGCCACTGTCCAGGGTGTACCCCACCTAAGGCCCAAAGTCACTGGGATAGGCTCCAGTCACCCGCGACCCCTAAAGGGAATAAGCGGTAGAAAATGAATGAAAAATGAATGTGCATAGGGCTTTTAGTAATTTAGTAATTAGTTAATTGATCCATTTATTTATCAGATGTTCAAATTATTAACACAGAGCAGGACAACAAATAAAGGAAATTAAAAACAAACAGCAGAGAACATGTGAGATAAATAAAATTACTTATGTACGTAAACATAAAAGTCCGATTTAGTCCAAAATCTATCAAAGTGGTCAGTTTTCAAATTAAAGCCAAAGTATATTTTTTCCATTTGCACAATTTCAGGCCAGTCCTTGATGGTGCAGTCTGTGTAAACCATTTCTTTGTGATGGCTTTCTTTGCCTACCTTTATATAATTTGCACATCATGTCCCTTGATAGTTCTGATTTATATGCCTTAATAAAAATGATGAAGGGCTGCTACCGAAAAGTCAAGCGTTCAATGAAATATATTTTCAGAGTTATCTATCTAGATGTAGAGCTATCTCACAAAGTTCAATCAGAGGGTTATAATGATCATCATTGCGTTGTATAATTTCTTAGTTGTAATAACTCCTTATTTGTACGTACTGAAAGTCCTGTTTTTCTAAGTCAAAGGATTCCTTCAGAATATTTAAGATTTTCATTTGATTTTCTTTTAATCTGGTACTTACTTCTAAACCTTCAATATCCAGATCTTAAATCTTAGGTCGGCGCAGCAGTACTCTGATTTCAAAGTCATTTTTAAAATGTTTTTTTGCCTTGCCATGTAAATCTTGAGATTGTTTTATTCCGCTCATCAAATAATGGATTGGGGATGGAGATCAGGAGAGTCTACAATAGACAGAGAAACCTTGGCAGGTCTTTCTTTATAGTATTGACAAATGTTTGGAGATTTTGGAGATTCTGTTTACTATTTAAAGGACACATGTTCTGTTGCACTGACTTTTTTGAGCTTTTATGAGCAAAAACATACCTGAAGTTGCATTTATCTGCATTCATGGCATTTTGAGGAAATCCTCTCCATCCGAGCGTCAAACACACTTCCTCCTGAACTCCCTCGATCAGTGATGTTTTTTCAGACTTCATATGTCACTAATTTGAGAATCTTCTTCTGTTTTAGGTCCTTTAGCCGCATACAAGTATTAGCCGCATACACTGAGACCGCAGTGTATGAGGCAGACCGCAGAGAAACATTTTCGTTTAGTGCATAATAAACTTTTTTGTTTGTTTCAAAACATGAGATGACATTAAGGTCCTCAAGAGCATGTTTAAAGGCTAGAAACAATTTGAAAAGTGCATAATATGTTTCATTTAAATGCACAGCCCTGTGTCACTCCTCTGTCCAGAGTCAGTGGGCCTGTCAACTGATCATTCATTTTAATTCTTGATTTTGGACTTTCATAAAGACCCCCAATATTCTTCATTATTGACTGATTCTTTATTATTATTCTATTTCAAATGTGTTTCATGATTCATTTTGTGTAAAAATTGTCTTATGTTGTCTTGGGTTTGTGGTTTGTTCATAAATCCTGTCAGATGGCTGTGAATTAAATGTGTGAATATTAGTTTTGTTCTTTTGGACATAATGGAGGTGTACAGATGATAGTCCACAGTCAGGATTGAGATTGTCCAGTTGAAAGTTGTTATAAGTAGAGAGGTGGGTGAACCACTCCCAGGGTTATCATTGTTCTTATTCTTCTTTAATCTCTTGATTGCGCCCTGTATTTACAAATCTGTTATTCCAGCTCTTAGTTTTTTTGTTTTGCTCTTCAGTCATCACGGACAGATTGAGAGAATCCATAAAACATTTCATTTCTTCTTCTTTATCCACTGATAGTTTAGAGAAAGGTTTTTGTAGAGTCAAACGATGATTGTATTTGTATTGTTCAAACAAAACATGTCATTTCATGGTCCGTGGGCTGAATCTGGCCCTCCGAACTTTTTGTCTGGATTTGCTTACGTTTCATGAGATAGATGGCATTTTCCCTGCGACTCAATCTTTTTAATATCAGGCCGATGTGCAAACAGTCCTCCAGTGACTGCTTTGAAAGTTTCTCACGTGCGTTTTTATAGCATTCATTTTTGAGAACGTGGCTTCACGTGTATAGATCTGAACAAGGTAAGAACATACGACAATGTCTTCAGTGTGCTGAACTCATGCGGACAAGCCACCCAAAACGCACTCATGCTTTCAGTACCATGGACAGT
>CM033632.1:37630533-37638033 GCA_019453435.1 Rhinogobius similis
CACACCAGGTTAAACCCTGAAGTTACCTCGCTAACTCTCTAATCCAGCTCCGTTGTACAGGCTTCTGGTGATTTCCTTGCATACATTCCAAGGGGATATCACTACTTTTGTCGTTTTGTGGACCAAATCGTGGACTAGCATGGGTGTGTCCTCCTCTTTCTCTGAACTGGTACCCCCGTGAAGAACGCGTCATGGAGGTGGTGTAGCTTATATATTTGAAGACAGTTTCAGTACGCCAGTGTCTTACTCATCATTTGAGCTGTACTGCTTTGAACTGGGGTAATCTGATCCAGCGTTAATCTATCGCCCACCAAAGCATAACACAGACTTTATCAAAGACTTCTCGGACTTTATATCTACCGTGGTAACACAATATCACCACTTATTCATTTTGGGTGACTTAAATGTACATGTTTGCTGTCCCTCCAAGTCTTTGGTGACCAAGTTTCTAGACTTGACTGATACTTTCACTTTCATGCAACATGTAACTGGAGCTACTCATGAACATACCTCAGATTTGGTTTTATCAAACAGTTTAAATATTAGTAAAGTTCAGCTCCTTAACACTGTGTTTTCTGATCACCGTCCGGTTTGATTGGATTTTATGTTGTGGCAAGTGTATACAGGCACGTGGTGGCCACACACACCACGGAGGCTCATCTGGTTAGTTTAGTTTTAGGAGGTGTTGTTTAAGTGTTCCCTTTAATTTTTTGAGCAGTGTATATGCCAATGACACACAAATGTACATGCCCATCATGAAGAAAAGCAGCAGCCCCTGACATCTTGCTAGAGTGCTTGAATGATGCCATGGTTTGGTTGGCTCAAAATGTCTTTAATCTTAATAAAAAGAAAATGTAGGTGATTGTGTTTGGCTCCAGTGTCAGTGATATCTCTCATTAGACCTGGGCCCCTGATGCAGTGCATCAGACCCACAGCCACCAACCTTGGCCTCATTCTGGACTCTGACTTTAAACAGATAAATGCAGTTGTGAAATCCAGTTTTTATTACCTTTGTCTTTTAGCCAATGTGAAGCCTATTTGATCTTTTTCAGCTTTTGAACGCATCATGTATGCTTTTATTTTGTCACATTTGTACTACTAAATAATTATTAGTATATTAGTATAGTATATTTAGCATATTAGGCCTGACTGTAACATTTTAATCAAGTCTTACCACACTACATGTTAATACAGTTTAAACTTTTAAAACTTTTGTTTCTATTTAAGAAAATATATTACTCTTCTACTTCTTCACTTTCTCTATGAATCCATGGACTTTGCTGTCTTTGACTGCTTTACCACCATCGCTACACTGCTGCTTCTGCCTCAGATTTTTCAAGTGGAGGACCTTCTATGGACAGCAGCCGCAGCCTCTGAAGCTGGTGTATGTTTAGGCTCGATCTCCAGGCCGTGCTGCACGTTCACACACAGCTGTGCTTACAGGCTAAATCAAGTAGACCTCCATCAGTGGGGCCATGTTTTTGAATCGTTCACATTGTTCCTCTAAATAAATTAAGAAAGCAAGTCTGGTTAGAGTGACTTTGGAGTTTCTAAAAGCCTTTTGGCATATTTCACACACCTGACTGCAAAATGCTCACGAGTAGCTTCATAATTGTAAGTGCTGTTTGTGTTTGGATAAACATCTTGAACTGGCAATAAATCAATGAACTGCAATTCCTGCATTTTGTGGCATGGCGAGCATTAAATTATTTGATAAGTAAGAATAGTTCCCAAACACAAGGCGAAAAGGTAAGAAAAGAAAGTGACGGACAATGCACCGTTTAAATAGTTTTATTTTGAATAGCATTTGTTATTCAGGCCTTTAATGTCCTAAAGTTGCAGATGTTGGACAGCAGTACACCGAGTTCTTTCATTTTCATAGTCCTACAGTAGTGAGATGGTGTGAGGCATAGGACCTACAGGAAAGACAGCAGTAGATACAGCCTCAACTCTAAATGATAAATTGTTTATTTTAAGAAACAATTAAAACTAAATGAAAATGACAAAACAGCAGAATAAAGCCATTTACCTCTAAATCAACACAGAAAAGTAGCCTTTAATTAGACTCAAAGGCACGGCTGCAACTGAAAACTCCACAAGTATGACAACAGATAACTAGTGCTAAACAGCAGCCTTACCTGGAAGCTAAACATCAGAGGCACTAGGAGGACAACATTCAGTGCATCGGGAGGTGCAGGCATGCCTCAGCTGAAGCAGCTACAAGAAAACACTAATTTTTGAATGAATGAAACACACAATTGATCAAAGCTAGCGCTAGGCACCATGACACACAAGTATTCAACCCGGGGAGGCCGTGTGAGCGGAGTCAGAAGGGGAATAGCAGGTGAAGCACACCTTTTATATGCACATACGAGCTGCCAGCAGCTCATCGTGCCACATTTATAAGGCGCTCCTTGTAGAACATTGCAAGTTCTCACCTGGCCACTTGGCAGATTGCAAAGGGACTAACATTAGTGGCAATGTAAATGAATTTAGACAAGATATGTGTGACCAATGTCCCTTACGGGCCACCATGTAACACTCAGCCAGTGCCCCACGCATCTGCATTCCAGCAGCCACTACCAGGCGTTGCCGTGCATTCTCTATGACCACCTGTAGTCTCTGGTGTTTGGTGTGGCGTGGTGTTGTAATTGAACAGGAGCTGAGGAAGGTACTCAGGCCAGTGATGCTTTTGTTCCAACAGAAATTTGAACTTTTTGCCATACAGGTTACACAATTGGTATATGATGGCGTCCTTGATCAGACTGGAGGAGATGCCATAAATGTAGAGCCAGTTCTTGATCCTCACGCCACTGTTGAGGCCTGATGATTGCGAGTGGGAACAACTAATCCTAACTTGGGTGAACTTAGAGAAAACATCTGCCATGACCAGTCTTACTCTCTAACATCTTTGTGGCTCTAACATGAAAACTCAATTGCCAGTATTTCATTTGGCTTTGAAGCCAATAGATGACACATGGAGGCATGTACCTGAGGCTGGGTACTTTTGAGCATCACTTACATCACTCATGTAATCATCTTAGCTGTACGCTTATGAGGCCAGTAGCATCTCTGCCGCATCGGCTCAGCGGTGCGTTCGATCCCCTGGTGACCATGGTGTGTGTGCAGCTGCTCAAAGACTCTCTGGTAGAACCAGCAGCAGCATCTCTTCGCCTCCGTCCAATCTCTTATAAGTCTGGTATGATAATCCATCCAGGATACTAATTCCTGCATTGGTGAGGCCTGCTCCTCACCAGACTCGGTTTATTGCCATTGTCAGTGATCAAAATTCACAAACATAGGAACTTGCTTCCCTAATAATGGATTTAGGGATGGAAATTGGAAGAGTCTAAAACAGTCTGGACAGATTCAGTCTCTGTCCTTTGACTTAAATCTAAGTATGGAATCCATTTTTCAAGATCTTTCTCTGGGGAAAAAAGAGGCGTCTAGCTTTTCTCTAAAATTGTTGACTAATCTTTATGGAGAACTACACCTAAGGGAGCCTTCTGTTAATGACAGAGTGTTTTTCCAAGCATAGGGCCTGGCTCACAGACGTGAGCAGCATCAAATCTAAATCATACTTAAATCTCATGCTGAGGTGTTCAGGGAGAGCCAGCACCTTCTCACTTTATGCAGTGAACACACCTCAGGACTGCACTGTGCAGTACTGCTCCTGTGGAAACGTCCCTTTTGTTTGCCCCAACTGTCAGGGATCTTTGATCTGGGATGTTTGGCATCTTAAGTGAGAGATTTCCTGCAGTCACAGGCTTGAAATTCAAAGTTTCCACCCGAATTTCAGGAAACGAAAAACATCTTTTTTTCTTTAATAATTTCTTATATAATAATTTTTATTTGTAACATTTGCATCATATATTTGTTATCACAAAGCTGGTAACCCCTGTACACAAAAACAGTTCATTTACACACGGCACCTATGCATTTGTTCAGACACGTCACACTGGTATAATAAGAACAGCTGCCTCTTAAGGTGTTTTAGTCCAGTACATTTTTAGTTATAGATGAACCCCTAAATGTGTCGTCCTGTGAGTATTTAGAGAATCTATCCTGAAAGTGTTTAGGAACAGCAGAATGTTTTTTACCGTGTGTGCAGTTTCATATGTACGCGTAAATTAGACTTAATGGAAAATGCCTTATTGCAGGTTGAACAACTGTAAGGTCTCTCTCCTGTGTGGAGTTTAGTGTGTGAACGTAAACTAGACTTGGAAGAAAATGTCTTATTGCAGGTTGAACAGCTGAATGGTTTTTCACCTGTATGCGTTCTTCTGTGATCATTCAGAGTACCCAGCAGGGAGAATGTTTTGTTACAGGTTGAACAGCTGTAAGGTCTTTCTCCTGTGTGCGTTCTTATGTGTGAACGTAGATCTGACTTACTGGGAAATGTTTTGTTACAGAATGAACAGCTATGAGGTCTCTCTCCAGTGTGTCTTCTATTATGCAAATTTAGAGCGCTCTTATGGGAAAATGATTGGTCACAAGTTGAACAGCTGTAAGGTCTCTCTCCTGTGTGCGTTCTTACATGTGAATATAGATTAGCCTTACAAGAAAATGTCTTATTGCAGGTTGAACAGCTGAATGGTTTTTCCCCTGTGTGCAGTTTCATGTGGCATCTCAGTCCACCAATGTTAGTAAATTCTTTCTCACAAGTTGAACAGCTGAATGGTTTTTCACCCGTATGTGTTCTTCTATGTACATTTAAAGAGCCCAACAGAGAAAATGTTTTGTTACAGATAGAACAGCTGTAAGGTCTCTCTCCTGTGTGTGTTCTCATATGTGAGCGTAGACCTGATTTAGTGGTAAGAGTTTTATTACAGACTGAACAACTGAAAGGTTTCTCCCCAGTGTGCATCCTTATGTGTGAATGTAGAACTGCCTTCGTGGAAAATGTTTTCTGACACACTGAACAACTGAAAGGTCTCTCTCCTGTGTGGATTTTACCATGTGTGATTAAAGTACTTTGTTGAGAAAATGTTTTGTTACAGATTGAGCAGCTGTAAGGTCTCTCTCCTGTGTGAATTCTAATGTGTTGTTGTAAATCTTGTTTACTCCCCTTTAATCTCTTTTTACAAACAGGGCACTGGTGTTTCTTCCCCTCAGCTCCTTCGGCTGTTCCAGACATGTCTCCATTGTTCACAGCATCACTCATCTCTGGTGCAGACTTGTATTTGGAGCATAGCCTTGGGTCTTCATCATCTGAACAGCTGTAGGGAGCTCTCCAGTCTTCATCAGTGTCAGTGTCAGAAGAGTGCTCCGTGTCTCCCTCAGTCTCCGACAGGAAATGTGGCTCCACGCTGATGTCCTCTCCCTGTGTTTCTTCTTTGGGCTCAGTTTGGTGAAGCAGTGAGGTTTGCACACACACATCACTGGACTCTGGGACACACCTGAAAAGGAGTAAAACATCCTGTCAATCTAATCTGGGTAGAGTTTGGGATCAAACGTCAAAAAGTGTATGTTTGGGCAAAACGTCCATAGAGATGCATTGACCGAAGGACAATCGAGTCATGGAACAACCTAACTCCTGGTAAATACAGTTATCACACAGTAATGTCAAAATCCTTCTGGATGAGCGCCTGACCGATGAACTGAAAATTCTATGACAAGAGATCTCGCTGTCTGGGAAGTGACATCTTCACAAATCCACCAACACAAACAGCAAAAGTAAGGACTTCATGACATATCATGGACAGAAACAGTTTCACATTTAATAATATTAATATGTAGCCATTTTTACATTGACATTTGTGTCTTAGCATTTTTATTTTTGAGCCGAATATAGGTAATATAACATAGACAGCAAGTGAATATTTTTTATTTGAGTGAGTGGAGGTATGAAACCTCCACTCACACAAAATTACAATTAAACTGGAAAAGTTTGATTTTGCTTAATTGTAGTGACATTAAAAAGAATACTATGTTTCTCCTCCCAATATTTATAAAAGTGCAATTTGATTAGAGACATGACTAGTCCTGGCTGTGCTCCTCTTGACTTAACATGTTACATCAGCAACAGCTCTTCAAAGGTTAGAACTATGTTTAAATTGCATTAGATTCTATATATGTACCAGATCCAGTCTAGACGTTTCAGTCGATGCGCGGTCTATTAACCAGAGCCGAACTAGATGGAGACTGTTGTCAAGCAGGCGTACCCTGCAGTGCTGCATGCACACACTTCTGCCGGTGTTACAGATCCTCTGTATTTCAGTGCATTCTGCTTAAAGTATGAAAAGGGCAGTTTTTGCTTCTGCGAGGATGAGAACAACAGGTGAATTTTAACATTTTAACAACACAAATTTGCTAAAAGAAAACACATGTACAAGCAGTTTAGTGACAGATTTAAACACAGTATCAGCAGCACGCAGGTGTGTGGCTACTTTGTGATATTAAACATTCGATTTCGAGTTTGGAGCTCGGCTGGACTGAATCAAATCAGGTCAAAGCACATTCACCTTCAAATGATCCTCCATGTCTGTTTTCCTGTTAATACTAAAGAGACCTAGAATAAGATTTAAAAACATTCACCAGAACAGTCGAAATATCAGAGGAAGTTTGGTCCTGACAAGCCACGCCCACATTTTGTACACAGTGCCTCAGAAGAACCAATAGTATACAGCTGAGATGGGAGGGACATGGAGGGACAGCGGTCTCCTTGCTCCTCTCTGAAGGCTCCTTCACAGCTGAGCAGAGGGTCTTCCATTAAAGCTCAGAGCTTTGGCGCTTCCCTCAAACACAAGAGACACGCCCCTTTACCGTGAAAGCGCCACACAACTGACGTTGCAGATAAAACATTTTGATCTCAGTGGAAAGTATGCAGTATACAGTGCAGAGAAAGTATAAAGTTCCACAAGTTCCACAATACTTTATATCCCAGACTAATATTAATAGTTGGTCGCTCACACATTGTAGAAATCATTAGAAAAGCACGTCACAGAGGACCATAATGGAGTGTTTAAGGAGTTAAAAGTCACTTGGGCTAAATTTAAAAGAATGTTACAAGGTAACACTCACAACATCCACAAATAAGCAAATAAAGTCATATTGTGTCTCCATGAGGTTTTCTCTTCCGTTTCTAGATTATAGAAATGGTTGTGGTCAGGCAAATGTTATCCGTCTGAGCCATCTATATGTATTTCATCAAAATGATTCATAAATTGTTATTTGTTGTTTTGTAATATGTTAACTTTACATATATTCATGCAAAACGTGATCATAAAAGTTGCCCTGGATCTGTCGTACTATTTTCATCCACTCACACGGGGCTGGCGCTGTTGTACCGCTGTTCTCTCCAACAACCGCAAAGAGTTCATGCACTACTAACTCTTATTATGCGCCAAAGTCAAAGTCCTGAAGCGAGCGTGATGCAAATTAAAGGTGATGTTCATATTTTCCACCTCCCGGAACTACTTCCAAATATGCAAACGAAGGTGATGGAAACCTTACACTGGCAGCGGCTCGTGCTCCTCTTTGACGCTCGGTTCCTCCGGT
>CM033632.1:37643033-37675533 GCA_019453435.1 Rhinogobius similis
AAAAGACATACGACCATATCTTGCGTCAGTTCTATTGGCCTGGATTGAAAACGGACGTGAAATCACACAGTAAAACATGTTACATTTGTCAAGTTGTTGGAAAATCAAACCCGCTATATCCTTCACATCCTGTCCCACCGGTGGACGCGCCGTTTGACCATGTCATCGTGGAATGTGTAGGCCCATTGCCCCGCACTAAATTTGGGAACCAACCATTTGTTGACGATTACGTGTGCATGTCCTTGTTTTCCTGAGGCTATTCCGATGCGTAAAATCACTGCCCCCTGCTGTTGTGAAGGCCCCTGTTAAGTGTTTCTCACTGTTTGGTCCTAAAGCCGTGCAAACCGACCAGGGAGCTATTTTCATGTTGTGTGTTTTTGCACAGGTCACAAGAGAGAAAGCCAAGGTGCCCTCGGGCGCTTTCATCAAACACTTAAAGCTACGTGGAGCATAGTCTCGAGTTTGAGAAAGAGCAGGTTGATGGTGTGCGTCTTCTTTTTGCTGCGTGTGAGGTTGTGCACGAGTCACTGGCTTCAGTCCTGCAGATCTAGTGTTTGCACATGAACTGAAGCTGCTTCAGGATAACTGGCTCGGTGACTCGGAAAAACAAAATGTATTCAACTATGTCAGCTCTTTTCATTGCAAGCTGCATAGGGTTTGTGAATTGGCTAACCAAAAATTGTCTTCACATTTCAAAATGAAGAGCTGGTTTGGCGCGAAAGCAAAATTGCTGTCCTGGAGATCCTGGAGATGAAGTTCCTTTATTTCTGCCCCTTCTCGGTTCCAGCCTCCAGGCACGCTTTAGTAGCCCCTATGTGATTCAAAAGAAAGTCAGTGAAAGGGATTCTGTCGTTGCTACTCGTTGCAGTAGACTTTGTCATATCAACATGTTATCATGCTCCTGTGCTGTTGGACACTGCTTCGGTCCTGGCCTTGTCCACTGCCCAACCCAGCAACTCACCTTTGCTTCTGTCCAGTTCCCTGCAGGTGTCCGACGAGGTGTCGCTGTTCAGTGCTGAACAGTGCCCTGGTGCCCCTCTGGAGCCAGTGCTGATGTGGACTGTGACACTGAGAGTTCCTTGGTGATTTCAGTTCAGATAATTGTTTTTTGCATCTGTCTGTTAATCAGTGCGCTCCTTGTTTTCAGATGTGCTGTCCCAAACACGTGTGCTGCGTCACGGCATTTATGTCGGTGATAGTGCAGCACCCATACCGCGTTAACCTCAGAAGTGTCAGTGTCTTCAGTCTCAGGTTGAATATATGTTGTCTCACGGTAATGCGGGGCCTATAGATTGAGCTTGTGGAGTTCACCCTGTCTCCTTGCCATCAAGTTGGACCATGCCGGTTGTTTCTTGAACGGATTTTTAGAGAGTCAATAAAGTCACCAAGCCCGACTCTCACCCTCTTCCACACATAGAGGACTGTGTAGATCGCGTGGTCGGCAGTCTTTGTTTCCAAACTCGACCTTTTCAAGGGTTATTGGCAGGTGCCTTTGACTCCTGCAATAAGGACATAAGGAAATATGTGTGTTCGTTACTCCGGACGCGTTTCTGCAATATACCGTGATGCCACTCTAAAACATCGGAACATAACATAACATAACATCTGTCAACTGAAGGAGGTTTTTCAGGCGGCTGGACAAAGCAAATCTAACGATTAATGTGAGATTGGCATTGGTGGCATAGTAAAACCAGTTCACGGCAAAGTCGAGGCCATCACAGCGAGTGAGTGTAAAATGCTGAGGATTGGTAGTTTAAAAGCATGTTCCTGTAATGTCCCTGTTGAATGGACTGATGGACCCGTTTATTAGGTGTTAGGTGTCATCCCAGAAAACCTTGAAGACCTTTGTTCAGTAAATGATAACACGACATTTAGAAAGATGCATCAAATTCTTCAGTTATGGACATCAAAATCTCTAACTCTTTATGGAAAAGTAACCATTGTAAATTCTATTATTGTTACTCAATTTATTTATTCATTTATGTCATTGCCTTCTCTATCACAAAATTAAAATGTCTGAGCAGAGGATCTTTGAATTTATTTGGGATGTTAAGCCCTCTCTTATAAACTTAGTCATTCAATTTGTGAAACACAGAGTGTTAAGTGTGTTAAGAATTTAATTCTAGGAGAAATATACAATTTCAAAGTAATTTTGTGCATACAACTATGTTTTAATGTTAAAGATTGGTACCGGTATCGATACTGCAATACTGCCTACAAGTATTGATCAGTCTCCATCGATTCATTGATTTTTGGTTTATTATTATTGTTTCTACACTGAACACAGAAAGAGAGCATTAGGGGAAGGCATGCTTCAAAAAGTAAAGCCTTTTAATGACGTTCTGTTGAGCAGTGCACTGCGGTCTCCTCCAGCCCTGCTCAAAGGCTCACTGTGGATCTGAACATTCTATTCTACTGGAGACAAGCAGCAAACTATATACTTTTTGGGAAATAAATCCTCCTTAACTAGAGAAATGAAAGCTAGGTGAGTTTATAACAGACTGTGGAACTTCAGACTAAGCAAAAAACATTGAATGAGAAAATCAGGAGATGGAGCAGGTACTTTCTTAGTGCTGGTTATAACCAGGTCAATCTTTTACCAAACACTGATTGGTCAGATCCAGAATCCTTGGGATTTCATGGAGTTTTTCTTATTATTATGAGTTTGTTGTAGGGAGTTTCCATGGATACGGTATCAAATTGTAAAAAATAATGGAAAGACAACCAGGCTGAGTAGAGTAGGGCCAAGAAGGGCTGCTGTGTTCACTGTGTAGGGATGCTAACCTTCCTGGATTTTAATTGATTTGATTTCCTTATTTTTATTGCATGACCCAAAATGTTCCTTTGAGGAATATCCCTGTGATTCACAACAGTTTTCACAACAGTTCTTGGAGGACTGTAGAAAATAATTGATTTTAGCATCATAAAAATAGAAAATTAAACTGTGAAACACTGGTCAACAACAAAGGAGTGGATTAGCAACGTTCAAAGTTCAGAGCGCCCCGGTCCTTGACCCTCCTCCTTGACAAAGAAAAACTACAAAAAACCCTGTGGGGAAAAAGTAGAAACCGCGGGAGAACCACAGAGAAGGAGAGATCCTTGGTGGAGTCTGTGGTGCACCTTTGTGAGAAGAAGGTCGGACGCTGCAGGATGAAGAGCAGGGGGTCGATGTTCTCTACAAACCACCATTGCTTCAAAGGTCAGAGTACTTGAGTAAAAGTAAAGATACACGTGGTCAAATATTAGTTGAATACAGGTCAAATCAAATGAATGCTTAAGTAAACGTACTAAAATATCTGCCCTAGAACAGTGTTTCTCAAACTTCTTCTGGTGGTACATAGACCCTCTTCAATTGGAATGTTTACTTGTTGGAATGTTCACATTTTTCGCTCTTTCTTTAGTAAATTTCTGGTTAGAACTACTGTGGAAATGATGTATTCCTATTTAAGACCAGGTTTATTCCTAATTTAGACCTGAAATAGTCCTTACAGACTTTACATTTGGTGGTACTCAGAAAGCCTTTGGTGGTGCTTGGGGTAAAAAGTTTGAGAACCACTGCTCTAGAAAACGACTTAAGTAAAATACAAATACAAATCCTTTTAGATAAGAGTTTTGAATAATAACTTTGTGACTTCAAAAATTCGGAAATACAGAACGTTAATTCTATGACACAAATAGTATTCCCGTTTATACTAGAACTGTAGTATAAAGGATGTCAGAGACAAATGACATATTTGGTTACGTTGGAAAACAGAATTGAATGATCTTATATTTTGTATTAATTCAAACAAAAGTAAGAATACGTCAGCTCAAAGCAATGGCACTCACACTTCACAGCAGGAAGGTTGCCAGTTCAACCCAGAACATGCCCTATTGGAAATACTCTCCAGCTAAGGTCAAGCAAGAGTACTTTTCATTGAAAATTCTCTACCATTAAAGCCTCCATAACAAACAGCTGAATGTGAGATAGACCTGATATTAAGATTCTGAGACTGAACCAAGGCGTGGAGGCACTTTCAACTTTTATGGATGGCTTCACTGGTTTATCTTGTAATATCAGAATCAGAAAAAGGCTTGCCATAGTCAGTGAACAAAATTCACAAACTAGGAACTTGCTTTAGCGGTAAGGTGCAACATAAAACAATTAATGAAATATATATATTTTTTAAATCAAATAAAGCATGCATAAAATTAAGAATTAGCTAATAAAATAAAATAAACTTAAAATATACGTAAAAATGTACAGTTGGCCAGACAGTAGTGCAAACTGGCAGTGCAAATAGCTAGCTCTTTTATTCTCTGTTTGTTAAAGTGGCAGGTGTTACAAAGTGTTCATGAGTCCAACGGCAGAGGGACAAACTGTTCTTGTGGCGGGAGGTTCTGGTCAACAGGATTCATTTAGAAATGCAGGACCCCAGTGGGGCACATGACCAAACCAACACCAGCAACAACGAAGGACCCCGGACTGCTAGCGTCCAACACACGATGTAACGGCAGCAGGACGCAGGCCGCCTCGGGTCACCGCCGCACTACAGACACATTTACAAAGATAGTCTAGAACTGTGACTTTGGAGGCCAATAATCTTTACCTGGCCCTGCAGAGAAATGAACATGAGTTGGGTCCAGCCAAGCCCCCAGGGACCAAGATGGCCGCCTGTTTAAGACAATGGGTTGTGCTCGCCTGCACATGTTGCCAGTTTAGCCCTTTGCAGCTAGCTCAATCTTCTGGGTTGTGCGGTCTGGAAGTGACGCTGGATTGTGACTCTGACCAATCAGATTGCGAGCTGCTCAAGCTGCTCGAGCGGAGCGACACCAAACAGAGCGAGCCGAAGCTAAAGATTAAAAAGCTTGAACCGGAAAAAAGTTAACGATCTGAAAATAGGTTTAGTGGTAGGTAAATCACCACAAAATCCAACTTCTGCCAACTGCACATTTCTGTATTTAGTCTAAGTCTATCTATCGTAGCCTATTTTATTCTTAATTTTATGCATGCCTCTTTTATATATTTTATTATATTTTATTCATTGTTTCATGTGGAACCGAGTGACAGTAAGAGACCTTTTTATAATTTAATTTAGTAGTATTTATTTTCCACAGACAAACTTCATGATAAATTTCCAAATAGCAATATTAAAAATGGCTGACAGCCAGAGTTAAAATCAACTGATTAGGGCCATATTTAAAACAATTTGTGCAATAGACACCATTAGAGCTACAGAGTCGTTTACTTTCACAGCCACACCAATCTTGTTAAAAACAAAAACAGCTCTAAAATGGTCGAGGCACACACCACAAAAAGTATAAGCCCAAGTATTCTGTATCTGAAGCTTTTTAGGGAAAAGCGTGTGAACTACAAAAGATAAAACATTTCCAATTATAAAACAAACATTTAACATATTAAAAATAAAACAGTTAAACAAAATACCTTTTAGATCACACAACAAGCATTTTCAAACAGCCATAGAGGCCTGCAGGCAGCTTGACCTACATGGGGGGATGTGTTGTAATTAGAATTCTTTTTGTGGGAAATGGAGTTGTTATTTGTGGTAACGGTTCATAATTTAAATATTCACCTTTTTTGTTAAGTTAAGCACAACTCCCAGACAAGACTTAGCCTTCTCTGCATGGGGCTTCTCCTGCAGGGTATAAGGTGAGTGTCATGAACTTACATCTAGTGATGAGCGAATTGAAACAGGTTTTCCAACACAATTTCGAAGCCCTGAAGCGCATGCGCTTCGAAACACTGCTCCGAAGCACGATTCAAAGCGCTTGTCATGTGACCCAGACGGTCCATGAACCTGTTGTTTCAGAGGTGTTTCAGTAGAGGGGGCTTTCGTTTCGAGCCTGGGTTCATTGACCGGGCTTTAAACAAACCACAGTGATCTGTCTCAAACCCACGACTCCATAAAGTGTCAACCTACTCCTGAAAAATTTGAAAAAAGTGTTTGCGTGTTTGTGCAACTTTCGTGCAGCGCCCTCCGTCTACAATACAAGATGGTGAAAGTGTATGACAACGTCACATTGGTGCAGTGGTTAGCGCGCTGCGCCGACAGATGTGAAATGCTGAGTTCGAGACCCGGCGAGAGTTGCTCTGTGCTTTTGAGGTTTTACTGCGTTTCAGGTAAGGTAGTAAAGTACAGTAGACTGCATCCTTCCACAGGAGGAAATTGTGGGCCAATTATTGAATAAAACCAAAATTGTAACACATTTGCTCGCTCTCATTTAATTTTTAGTCTTTTATATTCATATTATTGTAGAAACAAAAATGCATCAATAATACACACACATAACATATTAGTTAGTTATTTTAGTTATTTTATTGGCCCAGAGCACACTGGGTGTGGTTTGAACCACTGTGGATGTTGTGGTATTAAAACAAACCACTAGATGTCGCTCTGGAGAAATGTTTCGAACTGTGTTTCGAAGCCTCGAACCGTTTGGTCCAAATGCTTTGTTGTTTCATGAGGCTTCACTTTGCCCATCACTACTTACATCATTGGTTTGTGCTAAATATTTAATCTTTACCTTTTAAGAGTTCTTTTTGAACACTGGTGCTCTCCTGATTCTCTGCTTTTTCTCCTGGTTCTCAGCTGCTGAGAGGGTGGAGTGAAAGGCCTAGATTTCCCGCTCAAATCTTTTTGTTTTACGGCGGTTGGCAACCAACTAAAGGAGCATTACCGCCACCTACTGTTCCGGAGTATGGATCAGACTCAAGGCTTACAATCTACTGTGATTTAATAACTCACACACAAAAAACCCACAACCTGAAACCGAACCGACCAAACTACATACTGTTAAGATTGACCCAGAGAAGAGAAAGACTCTCTGCCTTTTCAAACTTTTACCCCTCCCACCACTTCCTGTTTCCTGTTTTACCTTTCACGTATGTTGCACCTCACGCCGAAGCAAGTTCCTATGTTTGTGAATTTTTGACACTGACAACGGCAATAAACCGTTTCTGATTCTGAACTTTTGTGAAAGCCGTAGGTCCCTGTCAGTCCCTGTCAGTCCCTGTCAGCTGAACACCAGCAGTTTGTGTTTACATTATGGGTTATGGCTCTATGGATTTATAGAGGTTTTATCTCTGCAGTACCAATGGAGTGACCACTGGGGGCTACTGGCGACAAGTTTAAGCTAGCAATACCCCATCCGGTTAATATAAGACATCCTACTGTCTGCACACAACAGGCCCCGTGTGGTTTGGCACAGTATCTAACAATCGAGGGGTCAGCGGTGTCACACGAACGCCAGAATCGGCCCAGACACGACTGATACTCGGGCGACTGCTACACAGACAAGACAAATAGGTTAAAGACATTTTAAACATAAAAACGAACAAACTGTGCAATCTACCGGTATACAAGACAACTCATGCAACAGAAGAGACAAAAGACAAGACAGACAGACAACCGAAAGACAGCCTTCACACACTCAGTGCACACTTGGGGCTCTTGATCTAATATATTTGTGTAAATTGCGTCACATTTCACATATAAGCAGGACCTGTGCAGATTATATAGGTCTAAACTTAAATACAAATGAATGTTTATCCCTCGTACCCCTTGATTTTCAACCAGTGCGCCGGGAACACTAGTGCGCCTTGAGGTTTTGCCAGGTGTGACTTGAAAAATGTCCAGTCTGAGTTAACAGATTCACAAATGCGGATGTAATTGACTAATTTACCATTTTGGAGTGTCCTGAGCAACTTCTGCACCGAAAAAGAACTCAAAACCAATCACTGTTACCAAATTTAAAGAACCAGACAGTGGCACAGATATTATTTAGCAATTTTTTTTAACTAAATGATCTGATTTGGTCATGTTTTGGTAGTAAGTGGTGCGCCATGGTATCATTTAAACTTGAAGTGCGCTGAAAACACTGATCCACACGACGACGTCACTGGTCACGTGGTGTGGAGCAGACTAAACAAACCACGAAGCAGGGCTTTGTCTGACACGCCCCTTTCCCTCGGTCCAGACCTCGGTGCTGCTCACCGTCACTCACCGCAGTCTGTGCGCTTAGCACCAGCTAAAGCTAAAAGTCAGAGCCAAAATGTCTAAAGGCCTGAGAGCTTTGATGAAGGAGCGGCCGACTGCAGCGGAGTGTGACGAGGACCTGAGCCGCTCCAGAGACGAGCAGCAGAGGACACGAGAGCTGCTGGAGTCGGTGCTGAGCCCGAGTCCTGGGCCCGGTCTGAAGCAGGAAGTCCCGGAGACTGCACGGATCAAAGAGGAGCCGGAGGAACCGGAGGAACCGAGCGTCAAAGAGGAGCACGAGCCGCTGCCAGTGTAAGTCCATTTAACACTCGCTTTTTACTGAAACGAACGAGCCGTCCCGATGACGTCACATCCAGCTGCGATAACCCTGTAAAAAGTTAGACAGAAATTCTCACTTCCGCGGTCAATAGATCCAAAGTGCATCCTTAACATCGAAAGGAGGGGGAGGACAATGGACTGCAATCGTTGTTTATTCCGAACGCGCCGCAATTTGACCACAAAATGAGTAAATGTTCTAACCCGTGGGTATTTAGGGACCGTTTCAAAAGAAAAAAAAAAGATTTTACTTGCTTACACGTATTACTTGCTTGTACCGTTTTTCAAATGAAGTGCCCTATTAGTTTTTTTTCTAATAAAAATGAAAACATAGCCTAGAATTGTCTGTTGTCTATTTGGCTCAGTACCACCACCACCATAATGTGTGGAGCATTCAAAGTCACACACTGTTTGGGGTGCTCTTTTATTTATCAATAATGATCAAATGATTTAACCTGTTTTGACCTTTGACAGATTTTAAGTTCCGTTTTGTACAACATTGTAGACAAAATTACAAGAATTATGCAGCTGCTCACAGTTTCACAGCTGTCGTATTATCTGTTTATTAATGTCAGAATTGTTTCTGCACAAAGTTTTCTTATGAGTGCAGAGACATGCCGTCCATGAAGCTCTGCAGCTGGACTTTGCTCTCAGCGCTGTAACAGCACAGTGCTGTTGGTTCAGGTGTAAGGGGCTGTTACCTGGTCCACCCACTTGTGTCCACTTGTGAGCGAGAGGAGGGCGGAGCCAGCGAGAGGCGGAAGAAAGCGAGAAGGAGAAGCGGGCGAAGGAGAACGGAGCCCAGGCGAAGGAGGGCGGAAGGGGAAGCGAAGACAGGCTGGCGAGAGGAGAAGCGGAGCCAATAGCGGCGGAAGGAGAGCGGAAGCTGAGCGAAGGAAGCCCAGCAGCGAAGAAGCAGCGAAGGCGCAGCCAGGCGAAGGAAGGCCGGAAGCAGGCGAAGAGAAGGAGCACCTAGGCAGAGGAAGGAGAAGCGGGCCAGCGAGAGGGCAGGCCGAAGCGAAGCCCCAGCGAAGAGAAGCCAATGGCAGAAGGAAGAAGCGGAAGGAAGGCTTGAAGCCCAGCCGAAAGCTGAGGCTGTGCCCAGCGAAAGGCGCAGCGAAGAGGCAGTCAGCGAAGGAAAGCGACCGTAAGAAGGAAGAAAGCGGAGCGGAAGGAGAAACTTAAGCCTTGGCGAAAAGGGAGAAATGGCGGGAGCGAAGGAGAAGGCCAGTATGGCCCGAGAAGTGAGAAGCGGGCGGGCCTTGCGAAGGAAGGCCAGCCCAGCCTTGGCAGAGAGGCGAAAGCTTGAGGAAGGAGCAACCCAGCTCTGGCAAGGAGAAGCGAAGCCAGGAAAACGACACCAGGAAGCGAAGCGAAGTAGCGGAATAGCAGGCTTAGCCGAGAAGGAGAAGCGAAGGAAAGCGGAAGCGAAGGAAGAAGCGGAAGCGAAGCAGCGAAGGAAGAAGCGGAAGCCAGCGAAAAGGAAGCAGCGAGAAGCGAAGGAAGCGGAAGCCCAGCGAGAGGCAAGCGGAAAGCAGCGAAGGAGAAAGCGGAGAAGCGAAAGGAAGAAGCTATGAAAGCGAAGCTAGCCCAGCGAAGGAGCAGCGGAAGCCAGCGAGAAAGGAAGAAGCGTATGAAAGCGAAGGAGAAGCGAAGCGGGCCCAGCGAAAGGAGAGCGGGCCAGCGAAAGAAACAGCCTTAGCGAGAAGGAGAAGCGGAGCCAAGCGAAGAGGCCAGCGAAGCCGGAAGCAGCGAAAGGAAGGCATGAAGCGAACAAGAAGGAGAAGCGCCTTGGCGAAGGAGGCGGAAGCAGCGAAGGAAGAGGCACGGAAGCGAAGGAAAGCGGGCTTAGCGAAGGAAGAAGCGCAGCGAAAGGAGGCCAGCGGAAGCAGGCCAGAAGGAAAGCGGGCTTAGCGAAGAACGGAGCGAGCGAAGGAGAAGCGGAAAGCAGCGAAGGAAGAAGCGGAAGCGGAAGGAAGCCTTATAGTAGCCAAAGCCTTGAAGCGTAAGCCTTGAAAGCGAGAGAGATGAGCGAAAGCCAGCGAAGGAAAGCGGAAGAAAGCGGGAGAAGCGAAGAAGCAGGCAAGCTTGTATGAAGGAAGCGAAGCAGCGAAGGAGAAGCGAGCAGCGAAGGAAAGCCAGCGCTTAGCGAAAGCTGAGCAGCGCAGCCGCGAAGGAAGCCAGAAGCGGGCTTAGCGAGCAAGGAAGCAGCGAGCAAGGAAGGAGAAGCCTTGCCAGCGAAGGAGAAGCGGGCCTTGTAGCGAAGGAAGAGAATCGGAAGCAAGAAGGAAGTAGGAAACTGGGCAGCGGAAGGAAGAAGCGAGCTTGAGGAAAGAAGCGTAATGGCAGAAGCCTTGGCAAGAAGGAGAAGCGGGCTTAGCGAAGGAAAGCGGCCGAAGCAGCGAGAAGGAAGGCTAGCCGCCTTAGCGAGAGAAAGCGGAAGCGAAGGAAGGAGCAGCAGCGAAGCGAAGAAGCGAGCTTAGAAGCAACGGAAAGCGAAGGAAAGGCTGAAGCTTGGCGAAGGAAAGCGGGCTGAAGGAAAGCGGAAGCGAAGGAGAAGCGGAAACAGCCTTGAAAGGAAGGAAAGCGGCGAGCGAAGCCCAGCGAAGGAGAAGCGGAAGCAGCGAAGGAAGGAAGCGCTTGGCCCAGCGGAAGGAGAAGCGGAAGCAGCGAAGAAGGAAGAAGCGAGAGAAAAGCGAGGAAGGCGGAGCCCAGCGAAAGGAGAGCGGAAGCAGCGAAGGAAGGCGTAGCGAAGAAGGAAGGAAATGAAGCAATGAGGAAGCGTATATGTGAAGCGGAGAAGCGTGAAGCGAAGGAAGAAAGCGGCGAAGGAGCCTTAGCGAGGAAGCCAGAAGCCTTAGCGAAGGAAGAAAGCGGAAGCAGCGAAGAGGAAGCGAACAGCTGGCAAAGGGAGAAGCGAGCCCAGCCCGAGAAGAGGCGCGAACAAGAAGGAAAGCGGAAGCTTGAGCGAAGGAAGAAGCGGAAGCGAAGCGAAGGAAGAGCGAGAAGTAGCCTTGAAGAAGCCCGAAGAAGCCAGCGGCGAAAGAAGCGGGCAAGCGAGAAAGGAAAGGCCAGCAGGCTTGAAGGAAAGCGGAAGCCAGCGAAGGAAAGGCGCTGGAAGCAGCGAAGGAGAAACCTTAGCGAAGGAGAAGCCCAGCCTTGGCAGAAAGAGAAAGGAGCAAGCGGAAGGAAGGAGCGAAGCAGCGAGAGAAGCTGGCCCTTGGCCAAAGCGGAAGGAAAGCTTGAAGCGAGAAAGGAAGAGCAACATGGCCAGCGAAGGAAGCGAAGAAAGCGAAGGAAAAGCGAAAGGCGGAAGGAAGCGGAAGCCCAGCGAAGGAAGGAAAGCGGAAGCGAAGAAGGAGAAGCGGAGCGGAAAGGAACAGCGGAAAGGCCCAGCCAGCGGAAGCGGAGCCAAGCGAAGGAAAGCGGAAGCAGCGAAGGGAAGAAGCGGAGCTTTCAGAAGCGAAAGCGAAGCGCCTTGGCGAAAGGAAAGCGGCTTAGCGAAGCGAAGCGGCCAGAAGCGAAGGAGGAAGCGGCTTGAGCGAAGGAAGGCGTAGAAAAAGCGAAGAGAAGCGGGCTTGAAGAAAGCGAAGGAAAGCGGCGCATGGCGAAAGGGAAGCGGGAAAGCAGCGAAGGAGAAGTAGCGGGCGAAGGAAGGAAGCCAGATGAGAAAGGAAAGAAGCCGGAAAGCGAAGGAAGAAGCCGGGCCCAGCCCGGCGAAGGAAGAAGCGGAAGCGAAGCGGAAAAGCGAAGCGTGAAGGCCAGCAATGGCCTTGAAGGAGGAAGCGGAAGCGGCGAAGAGGAAGGCGGAAGCGAAGCGAGAAGGAGCCGAGCGGCAGCGAAGGAGAAAGGAAGCGGAGAAGAAGGAGCCAGGCGGAAGAAGGAGAGACCAGAAGCCCAGCGAAGGAGAGCGGAAGCGAGAAAGAGGCGTAGCGGCGAGGAAGGAGAAGCAGCCTTGGCGAAGGAGGCGGAAGCAGCGAAGGAAGGAAGAGCGGCGGAGCGAAAGGAAGCGAGGCGAAGGCGGCGGAAAGCGGCCCGAGATGCAGGGTTCTGACATGTTAGAGCCACATGAACCATCTCGCACTCTGAGGACCTCAGGGACCGGCCTCCTGCTGGTGCCAGAGTCAGGACTAAACATGGGCCGGCCTCCTGCTGGTGCCAGAGTCAGGACTAAACATAGACTGGCCTCCTGCTGGTGCCAGAGTCAGGACTAAACATGGACCGGCCTCCTGCTGGTGCCAGAGTCAGGACTAAACAGGACTAAACATGGACCGGCCTCCTGCTGGTGCCAGAGCCAGGACTAAACATGGACCGGCCTCCTGCTGGTGCCAGAGCCAGGACTAAACATGGACCGGCCTCCTGCTGGTGCCAGAGTCAGGACTAAACATGGACCGGCCTCCTGCTGGTGCCTACAGTCAGGACTAAACATGGACCGGCCTCCTGCTGGTGCCAGAGTCAGGACTAAACATGGACCGGCCTCCTGCTAGTGCCTACAGTCAGGACTAAACATGGACCGGCCTCCTGCTGGTGCCAAAGTCAGGACTAAACATGGACCGGCCTCCTGCTGGTGCCAGAGTCAGGACTAAACATGGACCGGCCTCCTGCTGGTGCCAAAGTCAGGACTAAACATGGACCGGCCTCCTGCTGGTGCCAGAGTCAGGACTAAACATGGTCCGGCCTCCTGCTGGTGCCAGAGTCAGGACTAAACATAGACTGGCCTCCTGCTGGTGCCAGAGTCAGGACTAAACATGGACCGGCCTCCTGCTGGTGCCAGAGTCAGGACTAAACAGGACTAAACATGGACCGGCCTCCTGCTGGTGCCAGAGCCAGGACTAAACATAGACTGGCCTCCTGCTGGTGCCAGAGCCAGGACTAAACATGGACCGGCCTCCTGCTGGTGCCAGAGTCAGGACTAAACATGGACCGGCCTCCTGCTGGTGCCTACAGTCAGGACTAAACATGGACCGGCCTCCTGCTGGTGCCAGAGTCAGGACTAAACATGGACCGACCTACCTGCTAGTGCCTACAGTCAGGACTAAACATGGACCGGCCTCCTGCTGGTGCCAAAGTCAGGACTAAACATGGACCGGCCTCCTGCTGGTGCCAGAGTCAGGACTAAACATGGACCGGCCTCCTGCTGGTGCCAAAGTCAGGACTAAACATGGACCGGCCTCCTGCTGGTGCCAGAGTCAGGACTAAACATGGACCGGCCTCCTGCTGGTGCCAGAGCCAGGACTAAACATGGACCGGCCTCCTGCTGGTGCCAGAGCCAGGACTAAACATGGACCGGCCTCCTGCTGGTGCTAGAGTCAGGACTAAACAGGACTAAACATGGACCGCCTCCTGCTGGTGCCAGAGTCAGGACTCAACATGGACCGGCCTCCTGCTGGTGCCAGAGTCAGGACTAAACATGGACAGGCCTCATGCTGGTGCCCAGAGTCAGGACTAAACATGGACCGGCCTCCTGCTGGTGCCTAGAGTCAGGACTAAACATGGACCGACCTCCTGCTGGTGTCAGAGTCAGACTAAACATGGACCGGCCTCCTGCTGGTGCCAGAGTCAGGACTAAACATGGACCGGCCTCCTGCTGGTGCCAAAGTCAGGACTAAACATGGACCGGCCTCCTGCTGGTGCCAGAGTCAGGACTAAACATGGACCGGCCTCCTGCTGGTGCCAGAGCCAGGACTAAACATGGACCGGCCTCCTGCTGGTGCCAGAGCCAGGACTAAACATGGACCGGCCTCCTGCTGGTGCTAGAGTCAGGACTAAACAGGACTAAACATGGACCGGCCTCCTGCTGGTGCCAGAGTCAGGACTCAACATGGACCGGCCTCCTGCTGGTGCCAGAGTCAGGACTAAACATGGACAGGCCTCCTGCTGGTGCCCAGAGTCAGGACTAAACATGGACCGGCCTCCTGCTGGTGCCTAGAGTCAGGACTAAACATGGACCGACCTCCTGCTGGTGTCAGAGTCAGACTAAACATGGACTGGCCTCCTGCTGGTGCCTAGAGTCAGGACTAAACATGGAGCGGCCTCCTGCTGGTGCCTAGAGTCAGGACTAAACATGGGGAATCAGCGTTTCAGTTTTTTGCAGCTAAAATCTGGAACAGTCTCCCTGAAGATGTGAGACAGGCCTCCACTCTGACAGTGTTTAAATCCAGGCTAAAAACAGTTCTCTTTAGACGTGCAAACGACTGAAAGATCTATCTGCACTCTTCTCTTTTAAAGCACTTTATTTTAAAATGATTCTGTGTGTTTGTGTTTTGTGATTTTAATGCAACTTTTCCTGTTATGTAAAGCACTTTGAATTGCCTTGTGTATGAATTGTGCTCTACAAATAAACTTGCCTTGCCTTGCCTTCAT
The DNA here is from genome assembly GCA_019453435.1 of Rhinogobius similis. NCBI lineage: Eukaryota > Metazoa > Chordata > Actinopteri > Gobiiformes > Gobiidae > Rhinogobius > Rhinogobius similis. Next base: position 37,657,709 of record CM033632.1, read on the forward strand.
ACAGTTATGGAAAATTACAATCTGATTTCCAAGGCCCTGGAAAAGTTATGGAATTCTGATGGTTTTGGAATAGTTTTGGAAATGTGCTACTTGATACTGATGTGTTTATGTCCCAGTGCTTCTTCTCTGGGCCCTGTGTGTCCTGTGGCTGTGGGCGACTCGCTGCTCCTGGTGCAGACAGCTCCTCTGATGGTTCTTCCTAAACTGCTTTATCTGTTGTTGTGTGTGCGTGTGTGTGTGTGTGCGTGTGTGTGCGCGTGTGCGCTAAGTGGTTGTGGGTGGGTGGGTGGGATGTGGACATGTGTGGGAATGTTTTTAATGCACTGTAAAGCACTTGATTGAATAAATAAAATGGCTTCCATGCCTTCTGTAGTTCCAGGGTTCACATGTTACAGCCTGAGGTGCCGTAGGCTCTGTCACCGCCGCATGGCCATAAATGCCACGAGAATTGCTCCTTTTGAGATTAGATTGACAGGATGTTTTACTCCTTTTCAGGTGTGTCCCAGAGTCCAGTGATGTGTGTGTGCAAACCTCACTGCTTCACCAAACTGAGCCCAAAGAAGAAACACAGGGAGAGGACATCAGCGTGGAGCCACATTTCCTGTCGGAGACTGAGGGAGACACGGAGCACTCTTCTGACACTGACACTGATGAAGACTGGAGAGCTCCCTACAGCTGTTCAGATGATGAAGACCCAAGGCTATGCTCCAAATACAAGTCTGCACCAGAGATGAGTGATGCTGTGAACAATGGAGACATGTCTGGAACAGCCGAAGGAGCTGAGGGGAAGAAACACCAGTGCCCTGTTTGTAAAAAGAGATTAAAGGGGAGTAAATATGATTTACAACAACACATTAGAATTCACACAGGAGAGAGACCTTACAGCTGCTCAACCTGTAACAAAACATTTTCCCAAAAGAGCACTCTAGTTGTACATAGTAAAATCCACACAGGAGAGAGACCTTTCAGCTGTTCAGTGTGTCAGAAAACATTTTCCACAAAGGCAGTTCTACATTCACACATAAGAACACACACTGGGGAGAAACCTTTCAGTTGTCCAGTCTGTCACAGAACATTTTCCCAGCTGGCTTCTCTAAAAGGTCACAGAAGAACACATACAGGAGAGAGACCTTACAGCTGTTCAACCTGTAATAAAGATTTTACCCACCTCACTGGACTGAAACGTCACATGAGTGAGCACACTGGGGAAAAACCATTCAGCTGTTCCATCTGTAAGAAAGAATTTCCCGACGTTACCGGACTGAAATGTCATATGAGGCAGCACACGGGGGAAAAACCATTCAGCTGTTCAACCTGCAATAAGACGTTTTCCACAAAGTCTAATCTACGTTCACATGTAAGAACGCACACAGGAGAGAGACCTTACAGCTGTTCTATCTGTAACAAAACATTTTCCCATAAGAGCGCTCTAAATGTACATGTTAGCATACACACTGGAGAGAGACCTCATAGCTGTTCATTCTGTAACAAAACATTTTCCACTAAGTCAAGTCTACGTTCACACATAAGAACGCACACAGGAGAAAGACCTTACAGCTGTTCAACCTGTAACAAAACATTCTCCCTGCTGGGTACTCTGAATGATCACAGAAGAACGCATACAGGTGAAAAACCATTCAGCTGTTACATCTGTCAGAAAGAATTTACCCACCTCACTGCACTGAAGCGCCATATGAGTGAGCATGCGGGGGAAAAACCATTCAGCTGTTCAACCTGCAATAAAACATTTTCCCTGAAGTGTGATCTAAATAGCCATCAAAGAATCCACACGACTTTAATCTCAGAAGACACTTGAGCTCACACAAAGAGAAAGCATTCAGCTCCCCAGTGTGGGACTGAAGCTTTGCTGTTTTCTTCATGTCAGAACATTTTAAACAACACACAGGTAGCTTCATGTTCGGTCTACACCCAGTGTCCATGTGAAATGACAAACTGGCACAAGTTTTTAAGTTGGGTTTGAACGTCTGGTTCAAACGGTGTTTTATTAAAGCGTGGGATGGGAATGGAAGCTTCTGCTGTTTTTTTCCTTGGTGTTTATGCACTCAAATGTGGACTTCGTTCTATTGGTGTAAACTTTCAGAAGCACCGCACCCTCCTCCACTCCCCCCCGCGAAACATTCGCCCTGAGACCAGTTGCACCTCCCCCGGGTCCTCATCACAGGCTCTGGACTGGTCTGCATTCTGTGGTTCAGACCCAGTAGCACCCCCATCATCTCCCCTGCCCTCAGACCAACCCTGGGTCCCACCACTGACTCCTCAGCCCCACCTTCACCTGTGGCCTTTCACAACCATCTTGAAAGTCTGATAATTCACTCAGAACTCTGGATATTATTACAATCCCAATCAAAAGTTTAAGACCAGTTGAATAAATGGCAAAAGTCACATTTTGCATGGTTGGATCTTATCAAGGTTCCAAGTAGAGCTTCAATAAGCAACAAGAAATGGAACCACACCTAAAAAACAACTCTGAAACCCCCTCAAAACATGAACTCAGTAGTGAGTAGTTCCACTGTTATTGTTGATCACTTCATAAATGTGTTGCTGCGCTTGATACAAGCATTTCCAGGAGTGGAGCGGTGGTGGTGCAGACGGCCTCATGAAGGACATCTACTGTCTGGAATTTGTGTAAACTTCCCTTACCGTCCATCCTCAAAGGTTCCCAGTTGGATTTGGATCAGGGAAACACACAGGACGGTCCTAAAGAGGGATGTTAGTCTCCTGAAGAAGTCGTTGCACAGATTTGGGCGTTTAAAGGCATCCTAAACTTTTGATCAGCTGCAGAACAGACTATTTCAGTTAAATTGTTCTTTTCAATAAAATGTTTTTTCAAACTTTTTCCCATTTCTTGTTGCAGTGAAGCTCTACTTGGAACCTTGTTAAGACCCAACCATGCAAAATGTGACTTTTTTCCATTTATTCAACTGGTCTTAAACTTTTGATTGGGGCTGTATATTGGGTGTGAGAGGTCAGACCTAATAACACGAGATCTATAGTTCTGGTGTCACTAATGATGAACTCTTCCCTGTACAAATCTGTGCCCCACAAGCCACAGAGGAGCTTCAACTCTTCTGCTTCACCAACAAAGGCCAGCTCTCTCCCTGGTCCATCACCCAAACTCCTCCCAGCTCTTCCCCACCTCCCCTTGAACAGGTCTCAGCGTTGGCAGGACAAACCAGGGCCTCGGTGTGACCCCAGGGCTATGGGATTGCCAACTCCTGGGCTCACTGCCATCCCTGTTTGCATACTCTGCCCCCAGCATGCCAGCGTTAAATATTTTACTTTGTGCTACAGGTTTAACCACATGTTGCACACCAAAAGAAACATCCAGGTCTCTACCTAAAAAAAAAAAAGCGATTATACATTCATCTGTTCCTACATGTATTTTTATAAACGTAGTTTTTAGAAGAATAAAGCATTTTGAGGCAAAAGTGTTGAAAAACTCAATTTTGTGAAGCACACTTTTGCTAAGTTAAGTTTTGCTTTGTACTTCATTTTGGTGAACAAAATATGTGCAACGGAAATGTCAACTAAGCAGAGAAAAGATAGCAAAAGTCATTTTTAGTGCTTCAGATTAATAAAAGGGGCCTTACAGACAACGAGGAACCACATGGATTTCTTCTTTTGCAGCAGTACATGCGTTTAGAAAGAAACTAGTTTTACTCTCTGGACCACAGGAGAATAGCTCGGCCCACTCTCTGTCAGGTCCCTGTCTCAGACTCTCAGAGTCCCTGTCTCAGACTTAGTTTTACCGGAGCTTAATTCTGAAAGTCAGTGGTGCTATCGGCACCAGAGTAAACAACATGATGTGACCAGAGCAGGCTGTTTCCAGCTGCAGGGTCCTTGTGCACCATGTCATGTCATGTCATCACTCTTATGTCATAATTCAGCATTTTGGGCCTAAAAGAAGGTTACATCAATCTATTATTAAATATGAAGCAGTTTCAGATGAACTCTAGATGGAGCTCTGAACATTTGGACCTGTGGTGTCATACTTAACAGTCCTATCTGCAGTCACACCACAAACTGGATCTCACTGAGAAAATCAGTTCATATTCCCTGTGAAAAGATGTCCACTGCAACTAATCTAGAATGTTGTGGGCTCGTATAATCTTGATTTTATGTTTTTAACTGAAACATGGCTTGACAAAAACACGGTAAATGTAGTTCTAATAGAAGCAACTCCACCCAACTACAAGTTTGAATCTGACACACGAGAAAGCAAAAAGGGTGGAGGTGTCTGTGCAGTTTTTAGAGATATAATAGTTACCCACAGGTTGTCTTTTGGGGTGTTTTTATCATTTAAAGAGGGGGTATTATGCAAAATTAACTTTTTGGAGCTTCCTACCAAGTTATAACGTTATTCCTTCCTCAAAAACATGCCTGAAGTGGTTTTCAATGTAATTCAAGCATGTTGGAGTAATCTTTGCTTTCTCCTAAGCACTATTCGGAAACTATCCGGATCCTCTTTTTTAGCCGCTCTCCAGCGCCCCGCCCACAACCACGGCTTCTCCCTGCAGGTATCTGTGAGGGGGAACAGAGCCATGTGGTTGATACCCGCTAACAGTTACAATACAGACTACTATAGCTACATTTCTTTTTGCATTTTTTATTGAAAATGTGTCACACAGAAACTGCATTTGGATGGACATAGGACACGCTTATTTTCACACTTTCCAGGGACACGGAAACTCGGGGAAAAGTGGCTAGAGTTTGTTTCAGTGAAGGCCACATCAGAGAAAGTGTATTTTGTTTGTTACACCATTTAACCGAAGACTATAGTGTCTTCAACAAAGCATGTTTGCTAATGGACTAACTAAAACATGGACTCTAAAGAAGGATTTCCTCCCAACAATAAAGAGAAGTTTGGTGAGTAAGTTGCAGCTTGTTTTGGAAAACAGATTTGGCTGTGATTCCTATCACCAGTGTTTAACTACCGCACGCAAATAAATACATTTAAAATGTGCTCCTATGTGTTTATTATGTTATTATTATTACCTTCATAAACCACATGTGCTTGTACTGACGCTGTGGAGGGGGAGGGGGGTAGTATTAGGAGCAGGATTCAGTGCGTCAAAAACAAAACTGAAACCGATGTTTTCCGCGAATGTACCATTTTCAAACCAACAAAAGGTAACATGGTGCTCTATATGTGCTAAGTGTTACCAATGAATACCCCATAGAAGTGTAATACCCCCTCTTTAAGTGTATGTCCTTTAAAATGGAGCTAAAACAGTCTCCCTCCAGACTCTACATTGTCCTATACAAGCCTCACCAGCACTGCCATGGTTTTATTGATGATTTTACTGAGATGCTTTCAGTCGTATGCACAGACTTCGATGGTTTGGTCATTACAGGTGACTTCAATGTTCATGTAGACATTGTTTGCGACAGAAACGCTGAAGAGCTTGATGCTGTCCTTGAAACATTTGGTCTTACTCAGCATGTGAGTGGCTCCAGCCACAGCAGAGTGGTAAGGTTCAGGGCATTAAAAATGCCATAAATTCCACAGCGCAAATAATAACCCTAAAACCACCTACACATTTAGAGCTGACTCACTTGGCACCTGCAACAGACAAAACTGTCCAAGAGATCACTCTGAGTTCTTCTACATGCTGCCTCCATGTGTTACCCACCAGATTTATAAAGTCTGTCCTGAGCAGTTTGTTAGCGCCACTTACTCACGTAGTTAATATGACACAATCTGGAACATTCCAAATGGCCTTGAAAACTGCAGTCGTCAAGCCTCTCCTAAAGAAGAGCGGTCTTGATTACAGGCCCATCTCTTTGTTTTATTTTTTTATTAAATACAACACACATGAGGAACAAACAGAACAACACACAGAGAGCGAGAAAGCAAAAAAGAAAAGGTAGTTGAAAGAATATCAAAATCTGGCACGTGTACCTTTTGTATCTGCCTCTACTGTCCCAGTGGCTGTTGAATTGATGCTCAAAATAAGACTTTTTTCCATTCCATTTTGAAAATGCCCAAAGTAATTTCAGGCCAACCCTAGAGATGGCTCTGTAACATAAATTTTTTTTTGTCATTGCCTTTTTTTCCTGCAGCCAAAATTAAATTCACCAATTATCTCCAGTGGAGTTTTGCCTCTGAGGTATATTGTTTGAAAGTTAAATGGAATATTGGTGTTGAAGACAGTCAGTGCCTCATTAATTTGAGTCCAATATTTATGAAAAATAGGACAGTCCCAAAATGTGTTTAGCACTAAGGTCAGCTAACAGAATCAGACAATTTCTGTGTCCAAACTAATTATTACAGCTTTGTATAGTTGTTTTTGTATATGATTCATTATGCGTCAAGATCGTCTTATGTTGTCAATCAACTCCTCCTTCTCAAGAAGAAGGTTATAGACTGTCTACAGAAGCTTGAGAAGGAGGAGTTGATTGACAGGCCTCTGTACTACAGACTGTATCCTGGTGAAGCCATCCCATGTATTTATGGCCTCCCCAAAATACACAAAGAGAATGTCCCATTGAGACCCATTGTGTGTAGCACGGACTCCATCACATACAATGTAGCTAAACACTTAACCACCATCTTGGCTCCGTTAGTGGGGAACTCAGAACATCATGTGGAAAACACACAGCACTTTGTGAGCAAAGTGAGACACCTCCGAATGGACCCAGATGACGTTATGGTCTCGTATGATGTGGTGTCCCTTTTCACTTGTATTCCAACCTCGGAGGCAGTGGCAGCAGTGAGGATGCGACTGCAGGAGGACTCAACCCTACCGGAAAGGACCAAACTCACACCTGAACACATCTGCCAATTATTGGACATCTGCCTTAACACAACTTACTTCCAATTCAGGGGACACTTTTACAGACAGATCCACGGCTGTGCGATGGGCTCTCCGGTCTCGCCGATCGTAGCCAACCTATATATGGAACACTTTGAGAAGAAGGCTCTGACCTCCTTCCTGGGCACACCTCCGAGCCTCTGGCTGCGTTACGTGGATGATACCTTTGTGGTAATCAAGAAACAAGAACTGGAAACGTTCTCTGAGCATATCAATGGGTTGGATGTATACATTAAGTTCACCCGAGAAGATGCTAAGGACAACCGGTTGGCGTTTCTTGATTGCTCCACAATCAGAGAGGAGGAAGGCAGCCTTCAGACAGAAGTATACAGGAAACCCACCCACACAGACCAGTACTTACTGTTCGATTCCAACCACCCACTGCAGCACAAGTTGGGAGTGATTAGGACCTTGCAACACAGAGCCCATGAAGTACCCACCAGCTCTGAGGGGAGAAAGAAGGAGGAAGAACACGTCCAACGCACCCTCTCAGCTTGTGGTTATCCCAACTGGGCCTTTAACAAAGTCAGAAGAGCCAAGAAACAGGACAGAAAGGATAAAGACCCCAGCAGGAGGGGGGTCTCTATCCCTTATGTCTCGGGCCTGTCTGAGAAGTTTCAAAGGATTTTTAGACAACACGACATCCCTGTTTATTTCAAACCTGGCAACACAATTAAACAGAAACTGGTCCACCCGAAGGACAAGAGGCCGACAGAGAAACAGAGCAATGTAGTTTATTCGATAGAGTGCAGTGAGGACAGTTGTAAAGAACGTTACATAGGAGAGAACAAAACAGCCATTGCACAAAAGGCTGTACCAACACAGAAGATCTACCTCCACAGGACCGCAGAGTGCAGTCCATCTGCACCTAAAAGCTACAAACCACTCGTTTGAGGACAGTGAGGTGAAGATTTTGAGCAGAGAGAAGAACTGGTTTGAAAGAGGAGTAAAGGAGGCCATTTTTGTAAAAAGAGAAAATCCTTCTCTAAACAGGAATGGGGGCTTAAGATTTAATTTAGCCAAAATTTATGACAGCATCCTAACACCCTGGTCCAGATCAATAGACCAGTCAAATGCTAATGAGGTAATCAGCAGTGAGGAGGGAGCAACAGCCAGCTATCAATAGAACAATAGACCTTAGTCATAGGTGAAACTAGGTAAGGCCAACTATTAATCAAACAAGACAGACCAATTAATCAAGTCCCAGGTGACAAACAAACAATTTTCTAACAAGACAGGTTTCAGTGACTCCTCCCTGGGGGCAGGACTCTCACTACGTAGAGTAGCATATAAGCCTAAGTTCCCATACCAGCTCTCTGATTGACAATGACTTTTGGATAAAAGTCGAAACGTCTCGATCCTTAAACGGCGTCCAGATGACAACCTCTGAAACCCTTTCTACGACTTCCCTCTCTTTGTTACCATCCGACTGCACTTCTCCAGCCCGAATGACATCCCACTGTCAGTGCTGTAGATCCTGGTGGTGTGGATCAGTGAGTCCATGTCTCGCTCGCTCTTAGCATACAGCTTGATGTCATCCATGTAGAGGAGGTGACTGATGGTGGCCCCGTTCCTGAGTGGGTATCCACAGCAGTGAAGACAGAGCGTCTCCTTGGTATATGCCACATCTGATGGACACTTGTGCAAGTGGCTTACCATTGGCCTTGAGGGTGGTCTTCCACAACTTCACTGAGTTTGCTCTGAAGGCCTTAGCGTCCTGTTGATGTTGTAGATCTCCAAGCACTCAGTCATCCACGTGTGGCATTGAGTCGTAGGCTTTCTTGTAGTCAATCCAGGCAGTGCAGTCTTGGGAGAGTTGGTGTTTGGCTCCTCTGGTGTCTTTGCCCTTCTGTGCTTTGCTCATGTGTTGATCCATGTGCCCACTTATCTTAGCCGCAAGGAGCCTGACATGAGCTTCCTTCCATGTTATGGAGAGGCAGGTTATTGGCCGATAGTTGGATGGGACTGTACCTTTGGATAGATCCTTCATTATCAGGATCATACGCCCTTCGATTAGCCATTCAGGGTGAGTCCCCTCCCTCTCTTTAGCCAATATGCGTGGATCATGTCTGGGCCGGGGGCTGTTCAGTTTTTCATGCCTGAAGCTCTTTCTTGGATATCTGCCACTGTGATGGTGACTGGATTCTGTTCTGGGAGGTTGTGGTCCTCTCTCAGAGCCACGAGCCACTTTACATCCCTGTTGTGTGATTCCTCCTTTTCCCACATATTTTTCCAGTACCTCTCAATTTCCAGCCTAGGTGGGTCTGCTCTGCTGTTATTATCCTTTGCCACTGAGACTTGAGACTTTTGCAGAGTTGTCTGGCTTCATTATCTTAATCGTAAATCTTTAGGCAAACCTTTGCAGTTTGAAGCGCTATTATGGGCATCTGGCTGTACTTCTTAGGTACTTGCTGTAGAGACTACAGCACATTGTGCCTCTGCTGAGAAGGTGATCGGCTGCAGCCTTCCATCTGTCCAGGACCTGTACGCCTCCAGGACTCGGGGACGAGCAGGTCAGATCACAGCTGACCCTTTTCACCTGGACATGGACTATTTGAGCCCCTCCCCTCAGACAGGAGGCTACGGTCCATCCGGACCAGAACCTCCCGCCACAAGAACAGTTTCTTTCCCTCTGCCGTTGGACTCATGAACACTTTATAACACCTGCCACTTTAACAATATATTATATAAGAACTATCCATATTTGCACTGCTACATTTGTCTGCCAATTGTACATTTCTTTATGTAGTCTTAGTCTATTTTATTTTATTTTATTTTATCTTATTCTTAATCTTATGCATGCCTCTTTTATATATTTTATTATATTTTATTCAGGTGCACGGTGGCAGAGCTGCTAGAGCTTTTGCCTCTCAATAAGGAGATCGTGGGTTCGAATCCCGAACCACCCTAACGTCCTCCCCGTGTTACCGTGGGTTCTCTCCGGGTTCTCCGGCTCCTCCCACCGTCCAAACACATGACTGTGTAGGTTAATTGGAAACTCTAAATTGTCCCTAGTGAATGAATGTGAGAGTGAATGGTTGTCTGTCCATGTCCGTGTCTCTGTGTTAGCCCTGTGACGAGTTGGCCACTGTCCAGGGTGTACCCCGCCTAAGGCCCAAACTCACTGGGATAGGCTCCAGTCACCCGCGACCCCTAACGGGAATAAGCGGTAGAAAATGAATGAATGAATGAATTATATTTTATTCATTGTTTTATGTTGCACCTTACGCCGAAGCAAGTTCCTATGTTTGTGAATTTTGATCACTGACAATGGCAACAAACCCATTCTGATTCTGATTCTGATGTGCACATCAGTAGATGTGAGAAGGGCCTCTACTCTGTTTAGATCTAGGCAAAAAACAGTTCTTTAGCTGTGCATACGACTGAAAGATTAATCTGTGAAAAGGTTTTTCTGGATAGAAAACTCCCAGGAAAGCTTTCCCCAAACTCTGAAAATATTTAAATCACGATTAATTTTATTTTAATATTAATGTAGTGATATCTGAAAATCAAAATGGGATCCCAGTCGAGTAAAGATCATCCTGCATCCTGTGAAGAGAATCTAAATTTTATGAATACAATTGATGAGTTGAAAATGAAGGAATTTAACAGATGGATGAGTGACAGCATCTGATGGCACTGAGAAACAGAAAAAGTGTAGTGGGGCAAAAGCAGCTGCAGAAAGGAAGGAAAAATGTGAAAATAGAGAAAGAAATCTGAAAAAATTAGACAAGGTTAAAGGACCATTTCAAGACACACAACTTGTGTCTTCTCTTTTAAGGATTTTCTTAATCTGTTTTGTAATTTTAATGTAATTTCATGCTGTTGTGTAAAGCACTTTGAGTTGCTTTGTGTACAAAGTGTGCTCTACGAATAAACATGCCTTGTCTTTCAGACAATATTGTCAATTTTTTTATTTGAGTCTTTGGTTGTTATTTCGAGCAGACACAGCAAGAACATGGGGGAATCTGAATATTAAAAATATATTGGACAGTTTGTCAATTACTGCATTCCAAAATATTTTCACTGTGAGTGCCTTCTGCCCCACACCCATGCCAGCATGGCGATGGGAGAGTCTGTCAGGGCGAGGGGGGGCAGAGGGGCTGTCTTATGGGTGTTGACCTCCAGGTTGTTGACGCTGCACCAGGACACCAGCCGAGCCACCACCCTCTTGTAGGCAGACTCATCTAGGACGGCGATGAGGGTGGTGTCGTCCACAAACTTGGTCAGTTTTACAGAGTCGTGGCTGGAGGTGCAGCAGTTGGTGTACAGGGAGAAGAGCAGAGGAGAAAGTACACAGCCCTGTGAAGTTCCTGAGTTGATAGTCCGAGTCTCTGAGACATTCTTCCCCAGCCGCATGCACTGCCTCCGGTCCGTCAGGAAGTCAGTGATCCACCTGCAGATGGAGTCAGGCACGTTGAGCTGAGAGAGCTTGTCCTGGAGCAGAGCAGGGATGATGGTGTTGAATGCAGAGCTGAAGTCCACAAACAGGACCCTGGCATAGGTTCCCGGGGAGTCCAGATGCTGCAGGATGAAGTGGAGGGCCAGGTTGATGGCGTCATCTACAGATCTGTTGGCTCTGTAGGTGAACTGCAGTGGGTCCAGGGCGGGGGAGGTGAAGGAGGGGCAGGACCAGGCTCTATTGTCTCTTATCTGCAGGTGTGAACTTAATAACTGAAGTTTTCATTCACTCTCTGTGAAAACTAAAATGAAAACACACAACCTTTCAATGTGCATAGTCAAAGTCAAAATCAGAAACAATTTTATTGTCATTGTGGGTGAAAAAAATTTACCAAAAAGTTACCAACTCTCTTCAGCGGTAATAGGCCTAATAATAATAGTAAAAACTATTATAGGCATGAGAACCCCAAGACCCTGCAACTTGTAAAATTTGTGCAAAAGAATAGTTTTTAATACCCATTGTCACACATTTACTTTCTGTGCTAAAAATGGGGTCATATGAGACGGTGCATAGTTTAATTGTCCCGCCCTGATCCCTGGGTACAGTCTGTTCTGCCCACATGGATAGAGCTAATTAAAACATCCAAACTAAATTAAGATGTTAGAATTTTAAACTGGTTGGTTCATGATCAAAGTTTTGTACAAAACAGCACTGATCTGAGATTTAAGGTTGGCGTAAGAAAAGGTATAAACTTTTTTCTTCCCTTGTTTTTTTTTTCTTTTTCCAGAATGTAAAAGAAAACAAAATGAAAAGTTTTCATTTGGTGATCAGGACTTGTACAGGTACAGGTAAGACATATTAGAACTTTCAATTCGAAATATATCTAAAAAAAAAAGTATGTAAATGCATTAATAATCTGGGCAGTTATTCTATTATATATATTAAAATTAAGTGGGAAAGAGAAGCTAATTTTGTTTTGAGGAACAAGGAATAGGAGAATATATAGACGGCCTATAGATGGCCTAGATCACCTTCATCTACGCCACCCATTGTCCCCTTCAAAATACAGCCCTAATGTAATTCTTGGTCCATATGTTTTATTTCAAAACTGATCAGATGGCATTAATGGTTTACAGTTTAGGGTTTTTTGGAACTTTGAGATATCTTCCTGTTTCTGTAGCACAGTGACAGAGTGACAGGCTAATGTATGTGTGTGGTTTAGATCCTCCCACTGCTCTACATTCTGACCACTGCTGACCAGTGCTGTATGTGACAGATTCATTTAGTGATTGTACATTTAGCTGAGTTCAAAGCCTTGTCGGATAACAACTTTTCCTTTGAAAATTTAGACCATAATATGTTAATTAATAAATTCAACTAGGATGATTCTGTTAACATTTTGTCCAAAAATTTCAAGATTTGGTAAAGTAAATAAAAGCCCACTCAAGGAAACAGATTCATTTAAGATACTTTATTGAACGTATGTTTGTGAGAAAACGTTTCAACTCTACCCGAAACACACGTACTTTGTAAGGTTTTTAGTATTATGGAGCACTGCGACATGTTCCCATCCAACAACTGAACATGCTAAATTAAATTCCATCTAAAAATCTACGTCCCCAGTCTTCTGACAATGGTTTAGTTCTGGTTTAGAACTGTTTTTACCCCATCCTGGCCTCCAAATGGTTGAGTCCAGTTTTGAGCTGTTAGCCTTCACACCCGTCCGTCTTGGTTTGGTCCAGGTTTGATCCAATAGTCCTGCATGCAGCTTTACTTCAGGTAATTAACCCCATTTAGTCGTGGCTCAGTCTGCCACAGTCCTCACATGTGCGTCACAGTGACGGGGAACACTCGGGGGCTAGTGTTGAGCTTCCCTCAATTTAACTCATTCACACACGTAATTATGGCTGCAACTATCAATTATTTCGCTAATTGATTAGTCTAGCAATTATTCTTTCGATTAATCGATTAGTTGTTTATAATACAAAGTCAGTTGACCATAATTTCAATAATTGATTTGTTGCAATTAATCAATGAACTTGCTGCAGCCACTTAATTAATAATTGGCCATTTTGTTCTGCCCTAGCAAACTTCTGACCCAGAAAAGACCTCCTGCTCTGAAGCGAGGCATTTAACCAGCCTTAGTTTAACATGCTCGCCTCATTCTGAGTGGTGTGAGGATACTGTTGTAGACAGAAGGAAGGTGATACTTTAACCCACCATTTCTGTTCAAAGAGGGATTCTCCTTCTCCTCTCCTGCACCTCTGTCGAACAAATCATTCTTCCTGCTTTAGATCTGCACCTCCCTCTCTTCAAATGAACAGTATGTAATGTTTATTTTTAAAGCTTTTTTCCGGCCTGTACGCTTGGACAGGACAGTATAGCGTGAAATGGAATGGTCAGATCCAGAGTCAAAGGCGAGCATGTAAACAAAGGCAGGGCACTCCTCCCTTTAAAGTAGGACTAATCTAGATCAGTCCTGTTTAAATTCTCCTCCGGCCAGTACCTTCAGATTAAACATTACTTCCAGATGGGAGTCGAAATGTGATGATTTAAAAATTTCCTGGACAAATGAGAGACATAGACTCTCTATTTGATCTTGTTTTTGAAGTAAAACATGATCAACAACAAAAGTTAATAAGGTGAAAACAGTGTTGATCGTGGGGCAGTTCTCTCTTGGCATTCACCGCGTGCCTTAATTGACTCATGTGAAATCAAGGTCCACTGTGAACACTCAGAGAGAGCCCCTGCAACATTCCAACTGCATTTGAATTCTAAAGTATTTTGAAATTTAAAATTGCAAACTGAAAAATAATCAAATAAAACATAACACAACAGAGAAATTCTTTCTGTTACAGACGTGCACCTAACCAGCACTTCAAAATAAGATGAAAAATAAGACTTAATTTTACTATTAAAGTTTAGTATTTAGTATTATTTTTGTGTACTTGGAATAAGAGACGCTGGAACACCAGGTGCCACAGGGGGGCGCTGGAGGAAATGTCGACGTGTCCTTAGGCAAGACACTTCACCCACACTGCCTAGTACGAGAGAGGTGAGTGCGTGAATGATTGGTGGTGTGAGCTGATGGGCCGATGGTGGCAGCCTCACTCCCCTCAGTCTGCCCCAGGGCAGCAGAGAGTGGAGCCGTGTAGAATAATGACAACAGTGTAGGGCTTTGTAAAGCACATCATAGGGGTAAGGTATTATTATTCTTCAAATGAGTGTGTTTCTGCATAGTATATGTTTGAATAATGTTTAAAGAAGAGCACTTGAGTGAGTGACTGGGATTCACTTCTGTTATATTTCTGACTTATTATGATTAACTGTTTCAGCTTCAGAGTTAATCTTCAACCTCATGTGAACAAATGTAAAAAACTCATTTAATCCCAGAGAGGTGTGTGTGGAGGATTTGGATTGAGCAGACAAGTCAAACTAATTCTAAAACTAACTTATGTCTGGAAGTTTAGCTCCATAGAATAAACTCTCCACTGTCACTCAGCTCCCAGAGATTCTACTGACTTGAAGTTTTAATGGCGCACCCCCCAAAAAATATTTGCATCAGCCACCACTGCAGCCAAAATATATGACCACACAAAAAATCAATATTGATGCACAGCTGTCACGTTTAACGCAAAACACTGTTATATCATTATTATTAGGAATTATAAACCCCTGACAATATAATCTATAACAGCTTATCGTGCACGAAGACCTAGCCCTTTAACGGGTGAGCAGCCTCTGATCCGAGCGGCCCCATCACCGCTGCGGCCAACAGAACAATGCAACGCTCGGACAAAAGGCTCACGTCACGGACGGCGCATATAATGAGACACTGCGGGACTATCTACCGCTACGTCCACGTGGATACATTTACGTAAAAGCGTCCTTTGGCACGGATGTCCCGCCGCCGCCGCTACATCCGCAGAGTGCCCCGGAGGATGCTGCATGTCTGCTTCCTCTGCCTCCTCGTCCTGCCTCCTCGTTTCCTTCCTGTGCCTCCTCGTCTCCTTCCGCACACACGTATTGGATGTTACGCGTCAGTTCGGTGCGTCGGCGCCGTGGTTCGTGTTGATTGCGGTTCATTTCGGTGGACGGTGGACGCGCCGTGGGTTTGTGTTGATGATGCTCGTGGACTGACGCGCGGGGGGGGGGGGCTGGGTGACGTCAACACGCGGGTAGCGGCACGAGCGCTGGTTCGTCCTTGAAGGCTGCTGTACAGTCCTCCGTACAGCTGCACAGTAAACTCTCACTCCAGGCTCATGCGCAAACACTTCTCTCCAAAACCTCAGCAGTTCTAAGTTGTTTTTAATACATTTTCCCTTTTGGTTAATGCCTATATGGAAGGGTAGAACTGCCAATAGTGTCACTTTTTTGTTTTTCTTTTTTTGTGGCCACAACATCACGTTTTAACATGATACTATCACGAAATAAAGTGATACGATCACGAAATAAAACAGGGGCCGGTGCAGTGTGTTTTGTCAGGGACAGGTGCCTGGACGACAAAAGCACAGACTCTAGCACTGGGGACATGGAATGTCACCTCGCTGGTGGGGAAGGAGCCCAAGCTTGTGAGGGAGGTTGATCGCTACCGGCTAGATATAGTCTGCCTCACCTCCACACATAGCATGGGCTCCGGAACCATTACACTTGAGAGAGGTTGGACTTTCCATTTCTTTGGCGTTGCCCGCGGGGAGAGGGCTGGTGTGGGCTCATTGCCCCACAGCTCAGTTGCCACATGTTGGGGTTCACCCCAATGAATGAGAGGGTCGCGTCCCTACACCTCTGGGTTGGGGACAGTTCTCTCTCTGTTATGTTTCTTGGAGTCCCTGGGAGGGGTACTGGACAGTGCACCGCCCGGGGACTCCGTAGTTCTACAGGGGTACTTGAATGCCCACGTGGGCAATGACAGTGACACCTGGAGAGGGGTAATTGGGAGGAACACCTCGCCCAAGCTGAACCAGAGCGGCGTTCAGTTATTGGACGTCTGTGCTAGTTTGTCTATAACTAACACCATGTTCAAGCACAAGGGTCTCCATTAGTTCACGTAGCACCAGGACTGGTGGGTGGTCCAACCACAGAGGGATCACACTTCTCAGCGATAAGTTCTATTTCAGGGTACTGGAGAGGAGAATCCGACCGAGAGTCGAATTCAGGAGGAGCAGTGTGGTTTTCGTCCCGGTGTTGGAACACTGGACCAGCTCTATACTCTCCATCGGGTGCTCAAGGGTTCATGGGAGTTTGTCCAACCAGTCCAATGTGCTTTGTGAATCTGGAGTGGTGGGTCCCCAGAGGAACTGGATCTGGTGTGCGTGGAAAGGGAAGTCTGGGCCTCCCTGCTCAGACTGCTGCCTCTGCGACCCAGTCCTGGATAAAGCGGACAAAAAAGGATGGATTTTAAAAAGTTGGAAAAACTAAAAGTCCAAAAAATTATCACGAAATAACGTCATAATTATCACAAAATAATGTGATAGTTTTCATGTTAAAACGTGATACTGAAACAAGGAAATAAGGCAACGCTGAAGGATCAGTCCTTTTTAGCACATTCACATGGACAAATGTGGACTTGTTCATGAGTTTCGCCAGTTGTAGTAATACTAGGCTACACGTAGTAGCAGTTGTAGTCTTTGTTGTACTATTAGCAGTAGCAGTACTAGTAGTAGCAGCAGCGGTTGTAGAAGTTGGAAGGAGGAAGCAAACTGCAAGTGCACAAATTGTCAATGCTGCTTGTGCCTTGGATAAGAGGGTCCTCTCGGTGCTCATTATGTACAGAGCTGGGAGGTGAGGTGCTTACTATACAGCTGTACCTCACTAAGTTGTGAGGTGGTGCTTCTCCTGTCTTTGATAAAAACTACACCTTCAATAAATGTGTTTTATAACTGTACACCTCAGTGTCCTCGTTCAGATCACCGTCTGAGGGAAAACCCCAGTAACTCGAGGAAGAGGCGTAACATAGTTATCATGGATATTACGTGAGCATCACAGACATGTGGATGAATAGACCCACTTCGACAGAGCTGGCCCCGAATGAAAGCCAACAGACGCTCGGTGCCTTTCTTCAGGCAGCATCTGGAGCACACAGGAGTGTGTGACCATGCTGGGCATGGAAGGGAAATTTTTATACATACAGTCATGGGCAAGAGGTGGCACCCCTGAATTTTTTCACTCTGCAAAGTATTGCAATTACATGTGTTTTGCCATACATATGTTTATTTCCTTTGTCTGGGTTGGAACAACACAACAAACAGAGGGAAACATTTATTTTATAACTTTATTTCAAGCATGTGATGCTCGTTTAAATCCACCTGGGGCAAGTAACAGGTATGGGCAATTTAAAAATCACACCTTAAAGCAGATATAAAGGAGAGAAGTTGACCCAGTCTTCACATTGTCTATGCCACACTAAGCATGGACAACAGAAAGAGAAGGAGAGAACTGTCTGAGGACTGGAGAACCAAAAATGTGGAAAAATCTCAACAATCTCAAGGTTACAGATCCATCTCCAGAGATCTTGATGTTCCTTTGTCCACAGTGCACAGCAAAATCAACAAGTTTGCAACCCATGGCACTGTAGCTAATCTCCCTGG
>CM033632.1:37678033-37703033 GCA_019453435.1 Rhinogobius similis
GGTTTTAAAAGAAAAAGGAGTTTTGTTTTTGGGCTGCAACACAATCCTGATCTAGTGTTGCAGACATTTTACATTTGTGGATTATTGGCTTTGTCTTGCTGGCTTTATATTTGAGCCATGAATGTTTTTTCATTTCATGTTTTAATGGCTGTGGTACATTTTACATTGGATTCCCTTCCTGTAGTTAATGTTCTCAGTAAAAGCTGTGTTTGATTTGAGCATGTTTACCTGAGATCTGAGGACACAGGTCTCATATATTTCAAATATTCTACATTCTGTCCATTTAATTTAAAATGTAATGCATCATCAAATATTTACCACAGTTTAGAGCATTTTCTGTTACTGCCATTCATCGTTTATTTTCCTTCAACAGTTTTGAGACATTTCACTTAACATTGTTCTGATTTTATAGTTTGTTTTGAAGAATAATGTCATGTTTTATCTGACTGGATTCATTCTAAAATATAAATTGAATGCTACTTAATTTAAGGTGTTGGTCTCATTCCAATATTTCTGGGCAACAGGACGGTCACAAAATACATGATGATGGTGGGCCGCCATAGTTTCTCCAGCAGCTAGTATTTCCCTGTGAATAATGAGCACTTTGATATGGAGTTATGACACTTCACTCAAACACAACTAATGTTTTCTTCATCAAGTCAAGTCAAATTTATTCATAAAGCACATTTAAAAACAACCACAATGGCACCAAGTGCTGTACAAAGACAATATAAAATGCAATAAGACCAAAGCGGAGCATGCAAGAAGAAGCTAAAATAAAATAATACAATACAAATGTTCTGCTCAGCTTGTGTTTAAATCCGGTGCAAACAAATGGGTTTTCAACAAAGTCTTATTATTCAGAGATTGAGCTGTTCTAATGTCCAGAGAAAGACTGGGACCTTCAGAAATGAAATCAAATTTGTATTTGAATTCTACTTTTTTTAGAGGTCAGGGGGGTGGTTGGTCCTCTGTCCATCCCCCAACACACATCTGAGTCAGGACTATCAAGCCTCTGATTGGTTGGAAGTTGGCGCCACATTGTAAGATGCTGACTAGCTAAAAACCCCATGCACCGAATAGCTTCGAGCTACAAGACTGAACAAGGAAGGAGTTTGTTCAGAGAAGGGTTGCTCTCTGAGCAGTAAGAGTCTGAGAGCACCTGGTGCTTATCAGCTCAGCTATGGGGAACAAAGGCCCAAGGAGCTGACTCCCCTCTTCTCCAAGATCTGTGCCCGTCTTTTGACGTGATTTTGACTGCACATATGCATTTTCAACAACAACAACCTTCGGGTTTTAATCTGTGACCATTTGCTGCCGGACCCAGACGCTCAACAGAGAAGCGTCCCCCTCTTCCTCCTTTCTTCACTGGAGGCATCTTCAGGGAAACTCTTCAGCCGCAGCCGTGTCCCTCTCAGCCCCAGATCGGACGCTCTGCATCTGACCCAAAGGTCACGACATGGACACAAGGCTGGAGAAACTCTTGGGTCGTAAGCGCACAGATTTCACAGACACATAACTATATATTGATCCAGAACAACCTTGTCTAATTTTACATTTTTAATTACTCATTTGCATATTTAATCACCATATTTATCTGTTTGTATGTTAATCAATAAATCCCTATAAACACAGTTGGTAAAGTATTATTTTATTTCCAGAAAAGAAGTCAATGTCACTGTGTTCTTTCAACCAGATTTACCAACATTTAATTATTAATAATAATCAATGTACAACTGTTTATTGATAATTATTATTTTTGATATTTGATTTGGAAATTAGTAATTTGCTCAAAGAGCTGGTGCCCTGATAAAAATAAATATAAGAATTAAATGAACTTAACCACACAGTCACCAAGGGCTGTGTGACATGCTTTAAGTTCAGTCCAGTTCCTTAATCAGTCTCACTGTTTCCTCTCATTCCTCTCATGTTGGGACGGCATGATAGCACCACATGTTTGGTGTGAGGAGATACTCAAACTAACTCTATGTTACACAGCGATGAGTAGCTCCACTGTTATTGTTGATCACTTCATAAACTGGTTGAGGCGCTTGATACAAGCATTTCCAGGAGGTGAGAGGGAACATTTGTCCAAGTGGTGCAGACGGCCTCATGAAGGACATCTACTGTCTGAACTGTGCTCCATTTGTGTAAACGTCCCTTACAGTCCGTCCCCAAAGGTTCCCAGTTGGATTTGGATCAGGGAAACACACAGGACGGTCCTAAAGAGGGATGTTATTCTCCTGAAGAAGTCCAGAGCCAGGGGCCCCTGCACCACCTGGAGCTCCATTGTTCCACTGAAGGAAAAAGCCCAGATCATTATGGCGCCCCCTCCCTGTGGCGCGTAGAAAACATCTCAGGTGGATCTGCTTGTCGTGACAGTAACGTTTAAACCATCAGGACCATCAAGGTTACATTTTTTCTCTTTATTCCACCTTTCAGTGTCCCATGTTTGTGTCTCTTGTAAAGTCCAAGCTGCAGTTGTGTGGCGTTCAAGGAGACGAGGACTTTGAAGACGTGTTTTGGTCTGTGTAGGCTGCATACTCTTGTTCATTTAGTCGAGAATAAACATTTTTATTTATTTTTTCAAAACATGAGATGGCAAATTTAAGGTACTCAAGAGCATGTTTAAAGGCTAATAAAAATATGAAAAATGCATAATATTTTTCCTTTAAACACTTTTCAGATGCAGTGGTAAAAGTAGATTCCTGTTTATTGGCTGATCAAAGTAGTTTATCTAGGTCTGTATTCTCAAAATAAAATCAAATATTAGACATAAAGCAGATTAGGCACATTGCGTGTCGCCTGTTTTTTGTGTTTGGGGGTCGCAAATCTAAAATGTTGTTATTTTGGAGGCTGCGACTGAAAAAGACTGAGAACCACTGCTCTAAACTATACTTAAAGGAGACATATTATGCCTCACTTCAGGTACTTAATATTGAACATAAGTAGGTCATCGTTATTGTATAAATGTCACTGGTGAGGCGTTTGAGGACGCTGCTCAAAACTGGTTAAATCCTGTTCATCGCCCGCTGCTGTGGCTGATAGGTTTGAATGTTGTGTAATATATTTGACTGCTCATCCTGTTATGATATTGTAACTTGATTGCAATTATGTTTTTTCCCCCATAGATCGTCTGTATTTTACCACCCTGAGGATGAAGCCTGAGAACACGACTTCTACTCACTTCTTGAGCTCAGATGAGGAGTTTGTCTATGAGAGGTGAGTGTGGACTTCTGATACATGCAGAGGTGGGGATGGGGGGTCGTGGTACAGACCCACAGCTGTAGTTCAAGCTCTCCCCCAGGGGACTCCATTCCCTGCACTGATGACATCCCACAATGCTACTAAGAGCATGACTCAGGTGTATTATGCTAACAGCACTCAGGTCACAGGTGACAGTTCACATCTTGAAGTGGTTTATTGATAACTCCATTTCTTATGCTGTCGGCTGCATGTCTGCAATGAAACTGTCATGTGACCCTCTGTCCCACCGGGATGAGGATGAACTTCAGATATCTGCTTAAATGATGTGGTCATCTGGGTAAACTTCATATTTCCACATTGGAGGCTGGTGTATAATGTGCCTGAACAACAACAACAAATATAGCTGCAAGCGGCAATGATCAGCTCTTTCCCGCGCCACGCCGCTGCCCCAGAGCTTTATCAAACTGTGCATGTCCAGATACAGGTGCAAGCATTGAGGATGCTATAATAACCTAACCACACCTAGGACAGAGCTCACTGAGATTTGTTTGGTCTAAAAGGTGTACGTGGTATCTGGAGACTAGGCCTAACTATAATAACTTGGTTTGAATTTTCGGAGTCACCATACTCGGATGCTATTTAAAGAAATCCTTGATTTTTAAAGTAAAATGTCCCTTTGAATCCCATAAAGGGTTAGATTGAGAAACCAAAAGGTGTGCATGCTGCCTGCAGACTAACCCTACTGCAATAACATGGTCCAAGGCCGTGAAAGGCTATGGGGGACACGAACACTATTCAAGGTGACCTCACACACACACCTATACACACACACACACACACACCTATACACACACACCTACACCTATACACACACACACACCTATACACACACACCTACACCTATACACACACACACACCTATACACACACACCTACACCTATACACACACACACACCTATACACACACACCTACACCTATACACACACACACACACACACACACACCTACACATACACACACACCTACACACACACACACACACACACACACACCTATACACACACACACACACACACACACCCCTATACACACACACACACACACACACACACACACCTATACACACACACACACCTATACACACACACACACACACGCACCTACACACACACACACACACCTATACACACACACCTATACACACACACACACATACACATACACACACACACACACCTATACACACACACACACCTATACACACACACACATACACATACACACACACACACCTATACACACACACACACCTATACACACACACACACACACACCTACACACACACACACACACACACCTACACACACACACCTATACACACACACACACACCTACACACACACCTACACACACTCCTAAACACACACCTACACACACTCCTAAACACACACACCTACACACACACCTACACACACTCCTAAACACACACCTACACACACTCCTAAACACACTCCTAAACACACACCTACACACACACCTACACACACACACCTACACACACTCCTAAACACACACCTACACACACTCCTAAACACACTCCTAAACACACACCTACACACACACCTACACACACACCTACACACACTCCTAAACACACTCCTACACACATCTACACACACTCCTAAACACACTCCTAAACACACACCTACACACACACTTACACACACACACCTACACACACTCCTAAACACACACACACCTACACACACACACCTACACACACTCCTAAACACACACCTAAACACACACCTACACACACTCCTAAACACACACCTACACACACTCCTAAACACACACCTACACACACTCCTAAACACACACCTACACACACACACACACACACACACACCTACACACACTCCTAAACACACACCTACACACATCTACACATCCTTAGTAAAAAAGAAAAGTTAAATGACACTGAGACTTATGTCGAGGAAAACGACGCCTGAAACTCTGGGACGCAGTGAAGGCAGTTCAGCCAAAGTATAGCCGTCGATAGACTGATGTATTTGGGCCTCAAAACCCCTGCCATGGACATTGTTTGTGCATCTTTGGAGTCTACTCTTGGCGGCAGGAAAGAAAGCTTTCACGAAGAAATGGATAACTCAAACGAAACCGAAGTGGACTGAAATTGTGAATAGCATTCAAAAAATGGAAAGAATGACGTTTGGACTCAATCTGAAAATGGACCATTTCAATAGACTTTGAAAATAGGACTTGTACGTTAAGTTGGTTGTATCATAATTTTGTCTTTTTTTGTTTCACTGAATGTTTGATGCTGAATGTTTTATTTGCATTTTTGATCTGTTGTCTCCTCTCTGCTCCTGTTCGGTTTTATGTGCTTTGAATATAAACATTTGAAAAAAATAAAACAAAATAAAACAAAGTAATTCTGATTATGAATAGACCTAACTCACAAATATATTGTAAGTATATACAGCTATAAGACAGTGACTCATTCTTTGCCTTAGAGCATACTGGACAATAGAGGGACACAGACATGGAAATTAGGTAAAACAAACATTTTAATATTTTGTTGTTGTAATATGGCACATTTAAGACAACCAAAATCAGCAAGGAATTTTCCTTCTGGACATTTTTTTTAAAATACCTTGTTATATCCAGAGGATAAATTGTGTCTGTGTCTTTCTTTATGTGTCGGTGATGCTCTGACTTGGCGTGCACCTCCAGGTCAGGAGCAGATGAGCTGATAAACATGGGATTTGGAACAGGACTTGACCTGATTGTACTAATAATACTGCCCTAATGCACTAGTATGTCCACTGACGACATAACAGTGATTTACGAAAATGAAACCAATAAAAACAGTAAATCATTCATGTTGTGAAGTTTGAAAAGGACATTGTGCATCAGCTGCAGTGGATTTGAGTGTGATGTAAGAGCCACAGTTTTAGAACCATCTGGAGCCGGATTAGGAGCAGGGGATTAGTGGAGCAGGTTGTGAATGGAGGTGAATGAAAAGGCTTTTGATGCAACAGTATTATATATTATTAGTTTTGACGTCTTGATCTGCAATGCTTTGCATTCTACTTATGTAATGAATGACATTCCATAAAATGTATGCACTGTTGAGTTGAAATTTCGTGTGTGTGTGTGTGTGTGTGTGTGTGTGTGTGTGTGTGTGTGTGTGTGTGTGTGTGTGTGTGTGTGTGTGTGTGTGTGTGTGTGTGTGTGTGTGTGTGTGTGTGTGTTTGTGACCACACACTATCGACCAATAACCTGTCTCTCCGCAACATGGAAGCTCATGTCAGGCTCCTTGTGAGCCTGACATGATAAGTGGGCACATGGATCAACACATGAGCAAAGCACAGAAGGGCAAAGACACCAGAGGAGCCAAACACCAACTCCTGGTTGACAGAACAGTCGCCCAAGACTGCAAAGTCCAACACACCGACCTGTGCACTGCCTGGATTGACTACAAGAAAGCCTACGACTCAATGCCACACGTGGATCACTGAGTGCTTGGAGATCTACAACATCAACAGGACGCTAAGGCCTTCAGAGCAAACTCAGTGAAGTTGTGGAAGACCACCCTCAAGGCCAATGGTAAGCCACTTGCACAAGTGTCCATCAGATGTGGCATATACCAAGGAGATGCTCTGTCTTCACTGCTGTGGATACCCACTCAGGAACGGGGCCACCATCAGTCACCTCCTCTACATGGATGACATCAAGCTGTATGCTAAGAGCGAGCGAGACATGGACTCACTGATCCACACCACCAGGATCTACAGCACTGACAGTGGGATGTCATTCGGGCTGGAGAAGTGCAGTCGGATGGTAACAAAGAGAGGGAAGGTAGTTCACACAGAAAGTCTCACTCCCCGAGGGAACAATAGCAGACATTGAGGATGGGAACAAATACCTTGGAATACCACAGGCAAATGGCAACCTCGAAGAGGCAACGAGAAAAGCAGCAACAGCCAAATACTTCCAGCAAGTAAGGCAAGTCTTAAGAAGCCAGCTCAATGGCAAGAACAAGTCCCCCAAGTCCCAGGCAATAAACAGCTCCGCCCTACCAGTGATCAGACCCTGCGGGCATAATAAGGTGACCGAAGGAAGAGATGCAGACCACAGACGTTAAGACACTAAAGCTCCTTACCATGTGGAGGGTTCCATCCCAAATCCAGCTCCTGAGACTGTTCACTAAGGAAGGAAGGAGGCCGTGGACTAGTGAGAGCCACTATCCAGGATGAAACATCCAAGATCCACAAGAACATCAAGGATAAGGCCCCACATGATGACGTGCTCAGTGAATGTCTCGGGCCACAGGAACAGAGGATGAGGTGCCGGAGGAGGGAGCATCATGGGAGGACAAGCCCCTACATGGGACGTACCACCGGAACATAACTGAAGAGGCTCATCATGGAGCAGGAGCAGGCCCTGAGCACCAGAGCAATAGAGGCCCAGATCTACCACACCAGACAAGACCCAAGGTGTAGCTCCTGAGACAGTCCAGCACAGAACTGCAGGGTGTAAGATGCTGCAAGGAAAGTGAACGCCATAACCAAGTGGCTGGCATAGTGTACAGAAACATCTGTGCGGAGTATGGACCGGAAACCCCAAGGTCAAAGTGGGAAACCCCTCCAAAGGTGGTAGAGAATGACCGAGCGAAGATCCTGTGGGACGTCCAGATACAGACTGACAGAAGGGTAATGGCAAACCAACCAGACCTCGTGGTGGTGGATAAAGAGCAAAGGAAGACTGTTGTGGTTGATGTGGCGACTCCAAGTGATGGCAACATCAGGAGAAAGGAACATGAGAAACTAGAGAAATACCAAGGGCTCAGAGAAGAGCTGGAGAAGGCCTGGAAGGTGAAGGCCAAAGTGGTGCCCGTGGTGATCGGAGCACTCGGGGCAGTGACCCCCAAACTGGAGGAGTGGCTACAGCAGATCCCTGGAGGAACATCAGACATCTCAGTCCACAAAAGTGCAGTGCTAGGATGCTAGGAAGAGCTAAGATACTGCAGGATGAGAAGGTGTGTATATATATATATATATATATATATATATATATATATATATATATATATATATATATATATATATAGGATGCAAATTTGGACAATTTTCTTTTGGTGTTTGTTTTTTTTTTTGTATTATTTTAGTTTTTGTATAATTTTTTGGAAGTGGTGTAGAATTTTAGTTTAAACATATTTGCTTGTGTATGTGTATGATATAACACAATCTATGGTCACGTGATACGCTTACAGAGAATTTTGACAGTTATTAGTTACTTTCAGTAAGCTTGTCATCCTTACTGTTGTACTTGTGTGTTATGTTCTTATATTTGAAAAAACGCAATAAAATAAAGTAAAAAAAACTTTTAAAAATTACTTAAAAAAAGATGGTTGGGGTTTACCTTGTTTTAAGAATGACTTTATCTGAGCTCAAATCAGAGCCTGCTGCACTGGTGTGACCCACAATATGAAACTCAATGGAAACATACTGAGTGGAATGTGTTCCCAGGGGTTCCTGTGCAGGCCTCACTGACAGAGGACAAACACATGGGTCAAATGCAGGAAGTGCACAATCCCTCGGTCAAATCTTTGCTGATCAGAACATATAAAACTAAACACAGATGTTCAAATATTGAGCTGGTCGGCTTATGATCATAACTTTACACCATCCTGAGATTTAAGATCTGGTATTATAATATTTCATCAGATTGTAAGAACATTAAATGAAAAGCCTTGATATGTTGAAAGAATCATTTGACTTAGAAAAAAGGACTTTTACAGGTTCTTACAAAATCACATGTTTGGAGGGAGTGTGTCATGTTTTTTCATAACCTCTTGTCAAACTGCTTATTATTCACAGGGAAATACAAACTGCTGGTGAAACTTGGCTGCCATGTGGCCCCACCATCATGTGTTTTGTCACTGTCCAGTTAACTCAGAAATATTGAACCAAGACTAAGGAATTGTCTTTGTCCCTGGCCTCCTGCTGGAGTTCAGAACTACTGGGCCTTAAAGCTGCCATGGACACAATCAGTGAATGTCATGAAAACATGACATTCAGACTTCATTTGAGAATGGACGTGTTTAATAGACTTTGGAATAAGTGGGACGTATTTGTAGGACCGAATATTTCTTTGATTGTTTTTATATGTTTATTTATTTTTTCTTCTATTTTTCTTCTCTGTGTTTAAACTTTAAAATGAAAAAAAGAAAGAAAAGAAGAAGAAATTTCCAGGACCGTTTTAACCCTTTCCAAATCGGCTACACTATGGAAAGAAAGAAAGAAAGAAAGAAAGAATGATCTGATGAGTGCTTTTTCCCAAAACATAATCTGAAATAACGAAAAAGTCATTGACCCTGGCTTCCTGATTGTGCTATTCATGCTTGTTTCATGTTTGAGTTGCTGCTCCTTGTGTTAGGAACTCTTTAAGGACATTTGAGAACTGAGAGAACTCACAGCAGAGGTCGATGTCTCGTCGTGAACTCCCCGTCCCTGCCCCAGATACAGGCCAGAGAGGACTGGCTGATCCTTGTGCTGGTGTCTGCGCTCCACTCAGCCCTGCCTCGGCAGACGCTGACTCTATGTCCAGGGTTTAGTCCAGTGTGATAATCACTGGATTTATTTCATGTCTTTCATTCACTGGCAGCCTCTGACCACTACCAACCAATCACACACTCATCACTTTCATACTAGGCATCATGAGTGAAGAATCTTACAAAGGACACAATGACATTTCCTCCATTTCCTGTGGCTCCTGGTGTTCCCGCAACCTCTAACCAGTACTAACCAGGCCTTGACCTGCTTAGCTTTCAAGATCGGGATGGGGCAGTGACAAATGATGTGGGTCACTTTATCTGTGACATGAAACAGAGGGCGGCAGAGAACTTTACGGTGTGGAATGATTAGAAAAGAAATAAAAAAGTGCAGGTGCTTTATTTAAAGGTGATAATCTGCTAAATCCACTTTAATGAGTTTTGAACCTCGTTAAAGCAGTTTCCTCATTAGTTTTTACTCAAAGTTGTTTTTGAATCTAGAGTGTTTTCACCTAGCCCCGTCCACATCCTATATTTACTGTGATCCTGAAAAAAACAAAAAAACAACTGAATTACAATCTGCTTCTTGTTACAGATCACTAGGAAGAGGCGGGGCTTATCAAAATGGCTTAGCAGTTGTTGTTACTATTATGAAGTCATTTTAGATCAATCATGTGGTTTAGGTTGAACACAGTGTAAAATTATGATCTACTTGTGTTATTGTTCAATACTAAATACCTGAACTGTGTCTCTCCTTTAGCTTTTACTCCGACTTCGGCCCTCTCAACCTGGCCATGTTGTACCGCTACTGCACCAAGCTGCACACAAAGCTGAAGGTGACTGCACTTTTGAACACTGCAGTACTGTATAATGAGTAATCATGAGGTTCAACTTCAGCTCCTTTTCGTTTCTTCTGTCCACAGTCGTTTAGAATGTCCAAGAAGAAGCTGGTGCACTTCACGAGCCACGAGCCCAAGAAAAGGGCTAACGCTGCAGTTCTGATCGGGGCCTACGCTGTGAGGACATGCTTTTAAATACATATTTAGAAAAATTATATATTGCAAACTTAATGAAAAAAATGAAAGCATTGTTAAATACAGGGTTTGAAGAAATGGCACTCAGGCACATTTTATAACTGGAAAAAGCTGTACACAAAAACTTCAAATCCACTTGCTCGTGGCACCTAACCATAATAATAAAATATAAAACAAGAAATAAAGTAAAATAATGATAAAAGAGGGAATAAATCATTTAAAAACAATGGTGGCTAAAACAATAAATAAATAAAAATAATAAATAGAACAAAATAGTGAAAGAAGAATTAAAATAACACACCTCACGCGGTGTTAAAAGCCAGAGAATAAAAGTGGATCTCAAGACAAGCCCACTGTGGGGGCCGTTCAGACGTGGAGGGGCAGAGCGTTCCAAAGTTTGGGGCCGACCACAGAGAAGGCCCTGTCCCCCTGGTTCTAAGTGTGGGTCTTAGGAACAACGAGCTGGAACCAGAGTGTAAATTTAGTCCAAGATGTCATGTGTGGCCAGCCCTTTCAAAGCTTTAAGAACAAACAATAAAAGCTTAAAATCAAATCTAAAATGAACAGGAATCCTGTGAAAAGACGCAAAAAATTGGAGTGATGTGATCATGTTTTTTGGTTCCTGTTAAAAGTCGTGCCGCAGAGTTCTGGACTAACTGTGAGAAGGTAGTGCATTGTACGAGATGCCAAAATACAGTGCATTACTGTAGTCCAGACCAGAAGAAATAAAAGACTTAGTGACAGGAGATATGATGAGGAGGGACTGGAGACTATTATTCAGTCTTGGAAACATAAAAAATGGTGAGCACATCTGAAGATGGACCAAAAGTGTATATAATGGCCCTGCCCTAAACCACACAGGGTGTTGGCCATTTTGGATCCTATCCCTGTGTTTGAATGAACTTGTCCCAGGGTTTTACCATGTGGACTCCAAACTGAGGCAGCATCATCAGGACTTACATTGGATCAAAAAAAAATATGTTAAAAAAAATTAGAGGGTGTGGTCCTGACGAGGTCTTAACAAAGCAGCCATTTTGAAAAAATAAAAATTCATGTAACTTTTGCAAATCTCCTCAGATTTAGACAGACCCAAAGAGGCGTTTGTGTATTCTGAAGACCTGTCCATTATTACGTGGAAATTAGACTTCTTCATTTAAAAATGTCCCTCCAGCGCCCACAGCAGTTTCTGTTTCTGTGATTGGTATGAATCATATACAGTATATCCAACGGGACAGCTGCAATTCTGAATCATCTGTGGTCACTAAGTATTGCGTGGGCCTTTTATCACTGCCTGCAGTTTTAATTTAATCTTCATTTGGTCTGATTTGAGGTCCAGGATCAGACCTAGAGGACAACTGTAACGCAGCATTATATAAAAGTAACTGAAGGATGTTCTCCAGGTGATTTATCTGAAGAGGGGTCCAGATGAGGTGTACAGGAGTTTGGTCAGTAGGAACAACTCTGGCTTCATCTGCTTCAGGTCGGTGTCACGTCAACAGATTTTCACTGTACAGCTTCTTTGTCTTTTACAGTATATATGTGCAGGAGTAATCCATATTTGCTTTTGTCTGTGGCAGAGACGCAGCTGTGGGCGAGTGCTCCTTCAACCTCTCTGTGCTCGACTGTTTACGTGGAATACACAAGGTACTACATCCCACAGCCATGTTTCCACTGGCCCTGGCCCCCAGAGCTGTTAATGTCTGTTAATGAGTGTGTCTCCATGTTCAGGTCTGCTACATGACCCACTGATGTCACCCAAACATAACTCAGGCTTTATTAAGAAATGTCTTCTAAATCACATAAGTATTATACTTTTTAATCCTGAGGCCAGTATTAGCGATTAACAAAAATTCCAAGGGATTTAGCTAAAGCTAGAGTAAACAGGAGCTATTTCTGCATTTATTTCCCTTCTATGCAAAGCTTCTACACCACGTTTTAACCTCTCTTTATGTAATGCATTGGCTTTGGTTAATGTTATGTTATGTCATTATGACTTGGAAATATCATATTTTGGTTCTTAACAAAGCTCTGCGTCGATAAACAGAAAACAGCTGATGCTAAAGTGTACTAACTTTCATCGATGTAATCTCTCATTCATCCAGGCGTGTTCCACTAGGCAGGGCAAACTATTAACCTGACAAAAACAGGCCATTATCAGGGTCAGGTGACACTAGGTAGGGCAAATCATTCACCAAACAAAAACAGGCTATCAGTGACTCCTCCCTGTGGGCGGGGCTCTCACTACTAAGAGTAGCATATAAGCCAGAGTTCCTAGACCAGCTCTCTGATTGTACCTTTTGGATAGAAGTCGAAATGTCTCGATCTTCAAACAGCGTCCGGATGACAACCCCTGCAACATTTTCTATGATGTACTAGTTTTGATTTGCTTAGTCTGTAGGTTCAACAAATAAAGTTACCGTTATGGGAAATACAGCGCTTTATCACAAGTTC
This sequence comes from Rhinogobius similis, assembly GCA_019453435.1. Lineage (NCBI taxonomy): Eukaryota > Metazoa > Chordata > Actinopteri > Gobiiformes > Gobiidae > Rhinogobius > Rhinogobius similis. The sequence goes on from CM033632.1 coordinate 37,691,306, forward strand.
AAGTGAGCGTTGGGTGAGAATTGTTGTTTTCTGTTTCTATCCTCTTTTTGTCATCTGCATTTGGTTTTTCAAGATCCAATCATCTCACTCAAAAGTGTTCTGGGAGCCTAAATGGAGTCAGCCTTTTGACACTAGACCTCTGATGGTCTGCTTTGGTTCAGTTAAATGGGTCAGTACGGTTCACTTACAACAGTGGAGACAGTTTTGAACTGTACAAATCTGTTCCCAATGGAACCATCGGAAACACACCACACAGAATGTGTACAAATGTCATATGTGTGTCGTCTCAAAGCAAAATAAACACAACACCTGGATGAAGAGAATGAAGAGGATGAGAAGTGTCACTAAAGCAGAAAATCTACCCTTATAATCTTTATGTGTAATAATGATGTGTCTGTGTTCCCTCAGGCTGTGCAGCATGGGTTCCTGGACTTTGACAAGTTTAATGTGGAGAACTATGAGCATTACGAGGTCAGAACAGTACCTTACCTACAAACAACTGCAGCATCTACTCTATACACAAGTGTGTATGTGAAACCATGTGTGCCTCCTGCAGAGAGTGGAGAACGGGGACATGAACTGGATCATACCGGGTAAACTCCTGGCCTTCAGCAGCCCACACCACTGCAGCAAGACAGACAACGGTCAGTGTAAAAGCAGTTGACAAAACATGTTCTAACACTAGGGCTGAACGATTAGTTGTGTTTGCAATTATATTGCAATGTCATAAAATATCCAAAAAATGTAATTGCAAAAGCCACACGTGTCCTGCGTTGATCAGGTGAATGCAGCTGCTCCAAGTCTGCATGGTTTTATGCTCGCTGTTTGTGGTGTGCATTGGGTTGAGATGATGTCGTCTTTATAACACTGACACTGCCAGTGATACAGTCCCAATCAAAAGTTTGAGACCAGTTGAATAAATGGCAAAAGTCAAAATTTTCATGGTTGGATTTAACAAGGTAAAGCTTCAATAAGTAACAAAAAATGAGAGTGAGACAAAAAAATAAAAAAGTTTGAGTAAAACTTTTATTGAAAACCACTATTAAACTGAAATAGGCTGTTCTGCAGCTGACCAAAAGTCCAAAAAGTTCCAAACATGAACTCAGTGATGAGTAACTCCAGTTATTGTTGGTGTTATGCTTGATGTGTTTCCAGAAGGTTTCTTCAAGTGGTGAAGACGGCCTCATGAAGGACATCTAAATGCTTGCATCAAGCATGTCAAATGAGATGATGTGCTGACCTCACTCCACTGCGCCCTTCCCTCTTTTAAACAGTGTCTTTCTTTTGGTGATATCCAGGGACGTGCACAGGTGGTCCTCAGGTGGTCCTCTAGCACCTGCCCTTTTGCCCCAGGTGCCTTTCGAAAAAAAAATGTCCCCTCCATGTTTTTATTTTCCTACACCAGAATAATCATGTTACGTCCAACAACTATGTTTCGTTTCTTAAAAAAAACATCTTGCTGTTGCGTTCTGTTCCCTCTGCTCTGCTCCTTTTGCTCTCGGCCTGTACCGCTCACAGCTCGTCCTCTCACAGCTGTTGGTCAAAGCCTGGTTGTGATGGCGAAGCACAGCGCTTAACTATACTTATGCTTCTGCTGTGCACTTTAATAAGAGTAATACAGTATTATACACAGCTACATGTGATGCTTGCTGGTACATAAAACCTTTTTAGTTTGTTTTAGCGCCGCTGAAGTGCCCTTTTTTTTCTTGGTTGAGCACCAGCCCCTCTAACTGTCTGTGCTCGTCCCTGTGTCTAACTGACAAATATGTTGCTTGTGCCTTTATATTGCTTCCATTTGACCCTTACTCGTTTAGTTGGACCTTGCGCTTTTTCGCTCCTCCCTGCCTCCCTCTCTTTTCTTTTTTAAATTAAAACGTTTTTAAACAAACAAGACAAAAAGAACAGAACATGACGAGTGAGAGCAGAAAAACAGTCCAAAGTAAATATCCCATTTTGTCCAAAGTCAAATTTAAAAGTTTCAAATTTAGTACATTTTACGTACTTCGATTATAATTTCTGTCCAGTCCTGAATTGGTGGTGCAGTCTGTGTCATCTTTTTTTTTTTTTTGTGATGGCCTTCTTTCCCGCTGTTAAAAGTATACTTCAAAGGTATCCGTTCACTGAGTCCATGGGAGGAGTTTTGAGCATTTACCCATTGACTTGATTTGTATCAAACTATCCATACTGATACAAATGTAGATCAGCTTTTGAAGAACTCTTACCTTTAAAGTGGTCCCCACGTGATGCTTTATCAGACGAGAGAAGGAGGGTGAGTCCATGCTGTACTTAAGGCATCAAGCCTCAGATTTAGTTGTGTGCTTAGGTTACAGTAAGCAGGTTATATCCAGCGTTCGAGGATTCCTCAAAGCTTTATTTCTCTAAAAATATGGAATATTTCTTACTATTCCTTACAATTATTTTTCATTAGTGTAAACCTCAGGCCATTATGAGTTCAAATGGGAACATTCTATAAGAAAGTTACAGATTTTAGTCTGATATCTTTTGTAATGTCTGAGATTTGGGTTTAAAATTGGAGCGCGGTCAAACTCTGATCTTGTAGAAAAGTACAAGTTCCTTGCACAGACTTTGGACTGTTTGTGGCAGATTATTATATTTTATTACAACTTTTTATACTTTTTATACTATGTCATTTTTTATTAAAATTAAGACAGTATGATTGATTGAGTTTGTGAGATATGGTCAGTAACATCAGTGTAATGGAGAGACATGTTGAGTTGCCTCATTTGTTTCCTTATTGAGACATAATCTTGTATTATTTTGTGAATTGAGCACTTACATATTTTCAATACATTTTCCTTCCCAGCGCTCTTGGTGTGACAGTGTGGTCTGAAGTCCAGTGGGAAATAATGCTGTGCAACACTCCATATTATAAAATATATATGTTATAGATTATAAAATAGTTCAGATGATGAGCTCTTGCTAACACTTACTTTGTCACAGGTTTGTGAAGAGTTAAGGTTATCCTGATATAATGGGGGCACTAATTAAATAGCATTCTTGAGTGTAGTGTTTTTAATTTTTCAAATGATAAACATTTTACAAGAAAACAATTTCTAAAATGACCATTCTGAAGACCTCTTTCCTCCACATCTTGTTGTTATCTGTCCAGGTGGATTTAAATCACAGTACCATATGTCATAGAAAACGTATCCAAGAATCACTGTATCTTAAATGGAACACTTGCTACAAAGGATAGTATTCCACACACTTGACGTCCTCTTTTCCTGCACATATCCTCCTTTTGAGAAACAAAAAAACATCCTGGAGCAATTTCTAAATTACCTCCAAATGTCAGGAATTTGAATTCTCTTGCAGTCGACAGCTTTGTGAGGAAGTTTTGTTGACAATCTTGGCAGATCTGAGATGCAATCAGCAGCTCCTCTGCAGCAGTGCCTTTTGCTCCTGCACCTCTGCACTCACACCTGACACTGATCAGAACATGCACCTAATCTGATTCATCTTATTGTGAAGACAGGTAGGCAGGTACCAGGTACTTTGGTTAAGTTTGATGTCATAACAAAGTGCTTCATGTCTTAAACTTTACACAAACTCTATTTCACAATTGATCTAACTTTTGCGGAGATACACTCATAAATCCCAGATGAAAATATCAGAGCATTTTTTGCGCCGCAAACTGCACATAACTGCAGTGGTGCATACTCCCTCTCAGCAGTGTCCTATCGTCATGAACACAAATAAAATGCACGTTCATATGTTCTGATTAAGGTTTAGAAACTGTTGTGTATGTTCTGCTCTATCTGAAACACAGACTGAGAAGTGCACAAGAGCAGGAGCAGCTCTATCAGAGCAGGAGGACCACCACAGACTGAACATAACCCTGTGAAAACCACATAGCTCTGAAATGTCCTGGACCATCTGCAGTCTGTCTGTCAGTGGAAGTGGGATCTCTGCTTCTCTTTGGTTCTCCTGAAGGTTAGACTTTTCCCCCAGGGTTTTCCAGGGTTTTTGTAGTTTTTCTTCTGGGACAGTTATCCATTTGTGGCCCAACGACAAAACTGTTGTTGTGATTTTGGGTTATACAAAAATGAATTGAATTGAATTGAATAAAATGCACTGGAATACTGGAGCTGACTGCACACAGTTTGTTAAATGTTTTTTTTCATCAGATTCACATAATCACAAAATTCAATTAAAACCCCTATAGAACCAGGATTCTCCTGGAGATGAGATTCCAAATCTCACAATCTGGATGAAATAAACTATACAGAACAATCCAAATTCCTGGTTACACTGTCCTCCTGAATCTGGTCACTCTCTTTAAGCATATTTCACCTCTGGAGTTAAGTCTGCAAGATAAAATGGTCGTTTTGATCTTAATCTGAAGCTAAATAATTGAGGATTGTATTTTCTTTGACAACAAAGTCATTTGTGGTGGTGGTCATTTAAGATCTTATTTTCCCTATAAAATGTCTAATGTTTGACAAATTAAAAACACTCCACTCAAGAATGCTATTTAATTATTATCCCCATTATGTCTCATCATCAGAATTATTTTACCATCACAAACTAAATGACCTGAAGAGTTCAACATTATTACACACTGCAATTCAGACAATGGTGTCACGCCTGAGACAAGACCACAGGAAAGAAAAATATATAGTAATTCGTGCACATTTCACTAAGTTCTAAGTATTATAAGATTATGTCTCAACACAATTCAATAATGTAAATCAGAAATGATTCACAGCTTTTGTCCAGACTTTTGTCCATAGTGCCACACTTTGAACAGAGATCAGACAGGGTTTGTGCAGGTTTTTGTCAGACAATGTGAGAAGAATTTTATTTTCACCCCATTCTATAAAGTTCTAAGTTTATAATTGAGACTGGATTGTTCGGGGACGAGCAGGTCGGATCACAGCTGACCCTTCTCACCTGGACATGGACTATTTGAGCCCCTCCCCTCGGACAGGAGGCTACAGTCCATCTGGACCAGAACCTCCCGCCACAAGAACAGTTTCTTTCCCTCTGCTGTTGGACTCATGAACACTTTGTAACACCTGCCACTTTAACAACATATTATATAAGAACTATCTATTTACACTGCTACATTTGCACTGTCTGCCAACTGTACATTTCTGTGTATAGTCTTACGTCTAACTTAGTCTATTTTATTTAATCTTATTCTTCATCTTATGCATGCCTATTTGATATATTTTATTCATTGTTTTATGTTGCACCTTACGCCGAAGCAAGTTCCTATGTTTGTGAATTTTGATCACTGACAATGGCAATAAACCCATTCTGATTCTGATTCTTGAGTGAGCACAGTGTTATCATCACATACAACACATGCATGCGTCCTCATGTGAGAGCCGAGTGGGTCAGTAGTGAATTACATGAAAGCGAATATTTTCACCATGTGTAAAAGATCAAACACAAGTGTGAACTAGATAGATAAGTGAGGCAGAAGCAAATCTGAGAACCACAAACAGCATAGTGTCAGTATTTAGCTAAACTAGAGTTTAACATTTCTTCTAAACGTGTTGTGTAATTAGTTACCAAACTCACCTCCAAGTAGTCAGCGCAGTGATCAGGGCTTTGTCATGACTTCTCACAGACTAATCCCACAGAGCATGTCAGTGGAAGCAGGTGTAGCTCTAATCTATACTTTGCACAAAGTTTCAGTAAAGATTTCTTGGAGTCCTTTATGTTTGATGCACTGATATCGATACTGGTATTGAATATCGGCGCCGATATGTAAAAAATTGCTGAAGCTGAAGCAGGTATCAACTCCAAAGTATGGATTCCACTGATATCCTGGTTGGGCTGCTGTATATGACTACATCCCATCATGTTTGAGCTGTTATCTATACAAAGATGTTCTGTTAGCTGAGGGATAGAGAACAGTTACACAACCCATTTGGATAGTTTGGTTATACTTTATTATATATTTCAGTCTCTGCAGAAGGTATCAGTTAATATTGAGTATCTGCAGATATTCAAAGCCCAAGTATTGAGATCGCAGAATCAGAGCATCCTGCAATTTGAACAGTTTATACAGCTTTTCGCTGGAGTTTACATTTGTATGCATTAGTATAGGTCACATGTCTGTCATGGCACAATTAACTGAACATTTATATTGCAATAACGCAATAGATTAGAAACGTAACATTTATGGAGCCCTATTTGCATTGTTTTAAAACCGCCTGGCCCCAGCTGGGTAAATAAATTCTATAATTAATGAGACAAATAACATTAAAGGCAGATGAAGCAGATGCACTGTATAAAAGGTGAATATATTTCCTTGTGTGTTTGCAGGTTACCCTTTGCACGCTCCGGAGGTGTACTTCCCATTCTTCCGTCAGCACAAAGTCACAGATATCGTGAGGCTGAACAAAAAGCTGTACGACGCGCGCAGGTTGGAACGCGCTGGGTTTGCTCATCACGACCTCTTCTTCCTGGACGGCTCCACGCCCTCTGACATCATCGTGAGGAGGTTTCTGCACGTGTGCGAGAGCACCCCTGGAGCTGTGGCAGTGCACTGTAAAGGTTAGCCCAGTCTGGTAACAAGAAGAATCAATTCAACCAGGAAGACAGTTCTCAATTCTCTCAGAGACCTGCACAAACTTTATATCATTCCTCTTCCGAGCACTGCTTTGAGGCGTCACCTCTCCTTTTTCTGTCGCAGGTAGCGAGCACTCAAACAGATGGATCAGGTCCACTTCAAGCTACAAAATGTTCTTTATTTGACATTGATTGGCTTCATATTCACAGAGAAAAGAGTGAATAAATGAAGGTGTAAATGATGCAAATGCAGCCGAATCACATACATGCCACAGGCGTGCAGCAAAGTCAAGAAAAAACATTGTGAAGGGGAAGTAGAAAAACTACATGTGAGGAGTGCAGGGTCTGTACAGCAAAACTCAGGGGCTTGGGGTCACGGGGCCAATGGGGCACTAAAAATAAACCTCAACCACACCATGCAACCAAGAGAACGGGCAATGACCAGCTATTTATTACACCAGAAATCTACCAGAATACAGGAAAACATTCATGATTTCTTCAAAGTTTTCTGAATGAGAGCATGGATATGTATATCTATCTATGTATCTATTTATATGAATCATGAGTTTAGCCTTTAAACATATAAGAGCAAAGGCCTGTCTCACATCTTCAGGAAGACATAACTGCATAAAACTGAAACTCTGATTCCCCATGTTTAGTCCTGACTCTGGCACCAGCAGGAGGCCGGTCCATGTTTAGTCCTGACTCTGGCACCAGCAGGAGGCCGGTCCATGTTTAGTCCTGACTCTGGCACCAGCAGGAGGCCGGTCCATGTTTAGTCCTGACTCTGGCACCAGCAGGAGGCCGGTGGATGTTTAGTCCTATCTCTGGCACCAGCAGGAGGCCGGTCCATGTTTACTCCTATCTCTGGCACCAGCAGGAGGCCGGTCCATGTTTACTCCTATCTCTGGCACCAGCAGGAGGCCGGTCCATGTTTAGTCCTGACTCTGGCACCAGCAGGAGGCCGGTCCATGTTTACTCCTATCTCTGGCACCAGCAGGAGGCCGGTCCATGTTTAGTCCTGACTCTGGCACCAGCAGGAGGCCGGTCCATGTTTAGTCCTGACTCTGGCACCAGCAGGAGGCCGCTCCATGTTTACTCCTGACTCTGGCACCAGCAGGAGGCCGGTCCATGTTTAGTCCTGACTCTGGCACCAGCAGGAGGCCGCTCCATGTTTACTCCTGACTCTGGCACCAGCAGGAGGCCGGTCCATGTTTACTCCTGACTCTGGCACCAGCAGGAGGCCCGTCCATGTTTAGTCCTGACTCTGGCACCAGCAGGAGGCTGGTCCATGTTTAGTCCTGACTCTGGCACCAGCAGGAGGCCGGTCCATGTTTAGTCCTGACTCTGGCACCAGCAGGAGGCAGGTCCATGTTTACTCCTGACTCTGGCACCAGCAGGAGGCTGGTCCATGTTTAGTCCTGACTCTGGCACCAGCAGGAGGCCGGTCCATGTTTACTCCTGACTCTGGCACCAGCAGGAGGCCGGTCCATGTTTAGTCCTGACTCTGGCACCAGCAGGAGGCCGGTCCATGTTTAGTCCTGACTCTGGCACCAGCAGGAGGCGGTCCATGTTTAGTCCTGACTCTGGCACCAGCAGGAGGCCGCTCCATGTTTACTCCTGACTCTGGCACCAGCAGGAGGCCGGTCCATGTTTAGTCCTGACTCTGGCACCAGCAGGAGGCCGCTCCATGTTTACTCCTGACTCTGGCACCAGCAGGAGGCTGGTCCATGTTTACTCCTGACTCTGGCACCAGCAGGAGGCTGGTCCATGTTTAGTCCTGACTCTGGCACCAGCAGGAGGCCGGTCCATGTTTAGTCCTGACTCTGGCACCAGCAGGAGGCCGGTCCATGTTTACTCCTGACTCTGGCACCAGCAGGAGGCGGCCCATGTTTAGTCCTGACTCTGGCACCAGCAGGAGGCCGGTCCATGTTTAGTCCTGACTCTGGCACCAGCAGGAGGCCGGTCCATGTTTAGTCCTGACTCTGGCACCAGCAGGAGGCCGGTCCATGTTTAGTCCTATCTCTGGCACCAGCAGGAGGCCGGTCCATGTTTACTCCTATCTCTGGCACCAGCAGGAGGCCGGTCCATGTTTACTCCTTTCTCTGGCACCAGCAGGAGGCCGGTCCATGTTTAGTCCTGACTCTGGCACCAGCAGGAGGCCGGTCCATGTTTACTCCTATCTCTGGCACCAGCAGGAGGCCGGTCCATGTTTAGTCCTGACTCTGGCACCAGCAGGAGGCCGGTCCATGTTTAGTCCTGACTCTGGCACCAGCAGGAGGCCGCTCCATGTTTACTCCTGACTCTGGCACCAGCAGGAGGCCGGTCCATGTTTAGTCCTGACTCTGGCACCAGCAGGAGGCCGCTCCATGTTTACTCCTGACTCTGGCACCAGCAGGAGGCTGGTCCATGTTTAGTCCTGACTCTGGCACCAGCAGGAGGCCGGTCCATGTTTACTCCTGACTCTGGCACCAGCAGGAGGCCGGTCCATGTTTAGTCCTGACTCTGGCACCAGCAGGAGGCTGGTCCATGTTTAGTCCTGACTCTGGCACCAGCAGGAGGCCGGTCCATGTTTAGTCCTGACTCTGGCACCAGCAGGAGGCCGGTCCATGTTTACTCCTGACTCTGGCACCAGCAGGAGGCCGGTCCATGTTTAGTCCTGACTCTGGCACCAGCAGGAGGCCGGTCCATGTTTAGTCCTGACTCTGGCACCAGCAGGAGGCCGGTCCATGTTTAGTCCTGACTCTGGCACCAGCAGGAGGCCGGTCCATGTTTAGTCCTGGCTCTGGCACCAGCAGGAGGCCGGTCCCTGAGGTCCTCAGAGTGTGAGATGGTTCATTTGGCTCTAACATCTTTGGAGAGACTTGAACACAAGCAGAGCTGCTTTAAAGTCTATTCTCTGAGCCTGAAGCCAGTGCAGAGACCTGAGCACAGACTAATGTGATCGTACTTCCTGGTTCTAGTCAGGACTCGAGCAGCAGCGTTCTGGATGTACTGCAGCTGTTTTACAGCTCGTTTGGAGAGGCCAGTGAGCAGCCGTTACAGTAGTCTAACCCAGTGGTTCTTAAACTAGGGGTCGCGACCCAAAGTGGGGTCGCCAAAAACTTTTGTGGGGTCGCCAAATTATTTTTCCAGTCGGGAATTAACGTGCTATTTTGTGAGGTGAAACTATGAAAAATATATATATACAAATTCACAGCTGCTGTTTTCGCATCTCTGGGCGCTCTGTGTGCCGCTTAGATCTTAAATTCTTGTCCCGAGTCGGAGCCGGCCCGAAACCGACCCGTCCGCTCTGCTGTCGGGCTCGGCCCCGGGGGCAGAGGCGCGCACGTGCGTAACATGCGATCCACGGCGAAAGAGCGCGGTGTGCTGCCAGTGCTGTGTTCTTTTCCTCCTCATCCTCGAATAAAGGGGTCAAGACACCTTAATGAAAGAGCGCGGCTCTACACGGAGCGGAGGAGAGAGAAAAAGAGAGCGCAACAGAGGAGAGAGAGCAGGAGGAGAGAGAGAGTTAGCGCGCAGTGGAGGAAAAAGAACAGGAGGAGATAGCCACGGATGCCCTCCCAAAAAGCTGAAGAAAGGAGCGAGGGAGAGAGCTCATGTGGACCGGCGTCAGTGGAGGAACAGGCCCGTCTGGGACAGAAGACGTCCCGTTGGTGCAGGTAGAACACTAAACACTTGAAGCCGGGTCAGGCGCTTATTCTGCCTATGAACCTCTGCACGGAACTCAGTTTACGTAACTCCAGTTCTACACGTGCTCGGACCCGGGTCGGGTTCGGGTCGAATCATGCGGAAAATGACTCGGTTCGGACAGTATGCGCGCGGGCTCGGCCGGGTCGGGCTTGAATTTTTGGGCCCCATCGAAACTCTAGTGCTGCTCCTCCAATAGAAACAATGTAACGTTTGATATTTGAATTAAATATGTCTAAATGTAATGTATGTTTTTTTTTTGTTTTTTGTTTTTACAAAAATGCAGCCAAAAACATTTCATACTATACATTTGTTACACACAGCTCTGTGCGGAGCTCCACAGCAGAGGTGGCAGCAGAATGGCCTGTGTTTGAGATCCACACGCAGAGCTGTGTGCCACAAATTTCATTTATTTTGACTCGGAAATGTTTCTATTGACAATGTTTAATTACCTTGTCATAATTTTTAATATTAATTTACATTCTAGACGTTTTCAATTTGCTTCCAGAGCTGTGTCCACAGAAATTAACCTATGTATTTACTCTTTATCATTTTTAGATTCTAAGATATAAGCATTTAAAATGTGTTCTGTATTTTTGGCCAACCCTGTATTTTATAGACATAAATACAACGTTATTTAGTGTATTATTTAATGTCATAATTATTCAGTGTTTATTTGTTCACTTTGTTCGCTTTGTTCCTCTTGTTGTGAAATTAATTCTTGTAGTTCTTACATTGCCAGTTGGTTTTTAGTTGATTTAATTTGACGGAATGACAAAAACCTTTTGAGAGAGTGTCAATAACTATAGGTCTGCCCAAAATCGGTGTGGGAGTAATGTGGGGTCGCCAGACCTCACAAGGTTTTTTTGTGGGGTCCCCAGACAAAAAGTTTAAGAACCACTGGTCTAACCTACTGGAGACAAATGCACGGATAAGTCTCTCCAAGTCTGGTTTAGACTCTATACCTTTGATTTTGGTTTGTTTTTTAGGTGGTTAAAGGCTGTTGATGTTATTGATTTGATGTGGCTGTTAAAGTTCAGGTCTGAGTCCATTATTACCCCCAGATTTCTAACTTGATTTGTAGGTTTTAGAGCGAGAGACTGGAGGTGACTGCTGACACTTTCTCTTTGTTTCTGCCAAAGATGGTGATTTCAGTCTTGTCTGAGTTTAGCTGAGAAAAGTTGTTTAACATCCACACTCTGATCTGTTGGATGCACTGACAGAGTGAATCCACTGGTCCATATTCACCTGCCGTCAGTGAGACATAGATCTGAGTGTTGTCTGTAGAGTTATGATAAGACACATTAGTGCTGTGTATTAACTGACCTAATGGCAGCATGTAGAGGTTGAACAGAAGGGGTCCCAGGATTGACCCTTGGGGAACCCTACAGGTCAAGCCCATGTGGTCTGAGACACAGTTACCAATCTTCCTGTCTTCCAGTGCCAGTGATGCCCACCCAGTCCTCTAGTCTTTGTAAGAGGATCCCATGAT